>VMDO01016694.1:28420-47241 GCA_007922755.1 Pedetes capensis | reverse complement strand
GATTTTCATTCAGCAAAGACTAACTAAAAACTAAACTACCTTCCTTAACCAATTCAAAATACAGTTTTGACTGTACTACAACTGCTTCCTTTGGACATTTTGAACACTTTAAATAGTAGCCAAAACAACATAAAAGACATCATTAAAACATCTCATATGAGAAAGGAAAATCTCAAAATATATGATGCAACTATATGAACACAAGGGAAAAAATTGAAGAAAGAAAAAATCAATAAGAATATAATCCATGATTGCATACAATTTTTAGTACATATTAATTAAAACTCCTTTTTTCTTTCCTTTTCTTCTTTAGTTTATACAGTTCTGTAAAATATGTAGATTGATGAATATCTTATAAGCAAAATGATTTAATAGTAACATAATGGATATAGCAAAAGACTTGTTACTCTGTACACCACCATTTATAAATAAAGAAAAAAAAACACCTCTTACTATATTCACACTTCAACCTCAATACTAACACCATTGGTTTAATTCATGTATTTGTCATAGTTTTAGTTGGTTTAATTTAATTTTTAAAATTTATCTTATGTATGTATGTATGTAGAGCGCTGCGCTGCAGTCTCTGAGGTCCCGAGTTCAATTCCCAGTACCACAAAAATGGGAGAGGGACCTGGCAATCCACTTCCAAGGCAATCCCGAAACAGTCAGCCATTGAAAACCCTATGAGGGTCGCTATGAGTTGGATACCGACTCGACAGCACCTAACAACAACAACAACATGTATGTATGTATGTATGTATGTATGTATGTATGTATGTATGTACTTTGCTATGCTAAGAATTGAGCTCAAACACTCTACCACTGAGCTATATCCCAGGCCTTTAGTTTGTTTTATACTTTCTAAGTTTATAGCTGGGGCTGGGATTTAGCTCAGTTGGTAAAGCACCTCTCTGCAGTCTCTGAGGTCCCGAGTTCAATTCCCAGCACTGCAAAAATGGGAGAAGGAGGTGGCAATCCACTCCCAAGGCAATACCAAAACAATCAGCCATTGAAAACCCTGTGAGGGTCACTATGAGTTGAACAAGACACGATAGCACCTAACAACAACAAGTTTACAGCTGCCTGCAGCCATAGCACTGTGGTATCCAATTCCATCAGATCCCAGAAGCTAAGAAGGATCAGGCCAGGTTAGTACTTAGATGGTAGCCTGCCTTGGAACACAAGGTGCTGTGTGCTTGGGAGAAGGACCCAGCAACCCACTCCCCAAAAACAATCAGCCATTGAAAACCCTATGAATAGCAGAGAAGCACTAATAATACGTTTCACCTGTTGTATATAGGGTTGCTATAAGTCAGACACCAACTGGACAGCACCTAACAACAACAACAACAACAAGTTTACAGGTATAATATCCTAGGGGATTGGAAATCTTCTACTAGCCCAACCTTGGCCATTACATTAAAGGATAAAAAATACCTTCTTAGGACATCTGAGGTTACAGAGTCTGGGGAACATAGCAACTGATTTGATCAAGACACAAGACTGCTTCTCTTAAGATGATTTATTCCTTTGTTAGGACAACATTTCTTAATTTCTTAAATTCTGATGAACACTAGGTTCTATGAAATTTCTAGACCACATGCCCCAAAATAAAATTCAGTACTTCAAGTCCACAGATTCACAAAGCCAAGACTCTCTGAATCATATTTATTTCTCCCTAAATTCAGAAATTCAGTGTGTAACTATGTATTATTGCTTCTTTTTCTAAGCCTTTGTTTCTGCTGTAAGTACTTGCAATCTTCTCAAGGGAAAGGGAAAAAAATGAGGTTTAAAAAAGGTAAACTATAAAGTCAAGGCTAAAAACCCCAGAAAGTCACATGAAGGAGCCATCATGAGGACTCAGCACCCCTGCTCTGAGGTACTGGAATTATGCCATCTCTGCTGAAATTCCTAAGGCTGGGGCATTGCTTCACAAGGAATGGATCTAAAGTAGAAGGTTCCCAAGTGTCCTCGAATTGAAATCAATAGCATGCCAAATGTGTGAGCACATTGTAATCTTAGAAACATATCACAAGTGCCCTAATCTAGTCAGAAACATTAAACATCTGATATTTTTTAAGAGAGAAAAAGAGACAAGTGTGCTACCTATGAAACTATCATCTTTTTTTATTGGACATTTTTAATGTACACCTTAATGTGATTCATTCTGACATGCTTTTCATTGTGGCCTTTACATATATGCATTTTGATGTACATTCAATGTACTCTAGTAATTCATCCAAGATCACACAACTAGTGAGTGAGTAGCAGTCTTCTCTCACTAAATTCAGTATCAGGTCATTGCCCTTAAACTGCTTGTAATAGCGGGGCATAGTGGCGCATGCCTATAATCTCAGAATTCAGGAGGTGCAGGCAGGAGGATCACAAATTCAAGGACAGGCTGGGCTACCTAGCAAGGTCCTATTTAAAACAAAACAAAACAAAACAAAACTGTGGCGGTATCCTTCTGTAATCCTAGCACTTGGGAGGCTAAGGTAGGAGGACAACAAGTTTGAGGCCAACCTGGGCTATAAACTGAGACTCTATTTCAAATAAATAAATAATCTAAAATGCTGTGGTTCTTATGAATTTACACATACCCAATTGTCAATTTTTAAAACTGCATTTACAAGCGCCAGGTGCAGTGGCGCACGCCTGTAATCCCAGCAGTTTGGGAGGTGGAAGCAAGAGGATCACAAGTTCGAGATCAGAGGCAGTCTGCATAATTTAGTGAGGCCCTGTCTCAAAAAGTTAAAAAAAAAAGGGGAGGGGGCTGGGGGCTCAGCTCAGTGGTACAAAGCATGCAGGCGCGAGGCCCTGGGTTCAACACTCAGTACCGCAAAACAAAAAAAAAAAAAAAAAAAAACAAAAAAAACCCTGCATTTACAATATCAATTCTCTTACTTGAGAGTGCTGTTAACACCTGTAAGTCAATATTCTCACATTTAAACTTTTAATTTGAAAAATTAAAAGAAAAGTACTATAAAGAAGAAAATATGAGAAACCTTGCTCCTATTTATTTAAAATATTAAAGTCATGAAAACTATCGATATGTATTGTTCCTTACTTCCACTTAGTTCCCAAGCAGTGACAGTAAATTGTGTTGTCATTGGGTATACACACAGAGGACTTGTATACTCTATACAATTCTCACTTAAGTCTACTGCCAAGAGTTTTCTAGGCCTGGAAGTTGATTTTCCAAGCTCTTCCTTATATAGTATATGTCAGAGTAATAAAAAAAGAAGAGAGAAAGAAAAAAAAAACTTTATATATTTTAACTTAATCATTTGTAGATGACATTAAGGGAATAAAATTTTGAAGCTGAATCCACAAAAGAAAAAGTAGCCATGATCTTTAGGGGTTCCAACTACATGAGCTCTCAAAAGACAGAGGGAGAGCTGATTAAATGATAATCTAATTTCTATAGGAAGATTAATCAGTCCCTTTGGAAAGTATCTATACCATTGTAAAATTTCAAGACAATAGCACACACATTCAAAATACTAAAATTCAACTTTGTTATGTGAAAATAGAAGACTTTTTTAAAAGTATGGAACTTGGCACTAAATAAAAAATAATTGGTGGATGTGCAAATAAATAAATGACCAACATATGACAGCTTGTGGTCTCTAGGAACACAGGACTAGGGTGAAAGCCCTGAGTTAAAAAAAGAGTTGCCTTTTCCGTCACGGGATGGGTTGTACAAACACATAATTGGCACATCAGTGGGTAAGAAGCTATCCAAAGGGAAAAAGAGGTCAACTGTAGCAGCTATCTGAGCAATCTTTCTACGTTCTTGGCACAAGTAGGGAATGGTAGGGTCCAGTCACAGAGCAGGGGCAGTCTCACATACTCAGCTTTTCACCCCCTGTGAGGGAAGGTTGGGGAAGGAGGTAGGTCAAGGGCATGAGGCCCATCCTGAGGTCCAGAGCATCCTGAACGCATGACATCCTACCATCCTGTCAGAGCCCTCCATACCCTAAGTTCTAGCCAGAGGGGAGACTGAAAAGCTTATGAATTTTCATACTTGACAGTCCAATACCTTGAGGAGATATGGGTAAATGTCAACCATTGCCAAGGTTAATACATGTCAGCCTTGTCACAAGTCAAGTGAGATGTGGAGGAAACCACTGAAGTGCAGGAACTAAATAACCTCCCCATGGCATTTATAGTTCTGGGGGCATTTATATCCAAAGTCTAAAGAAAGGATAATTTTGGAAAATAAAGAAACCAAGTAATAGGAATGTTTTACTTCATACACATATACTGGTGATATAAATATGTATTATTTAAGAATATATGTTATTTAAGTCTGTAGCCATAGCACTATGGCATCCCATCCCATCTGATCTGGGAAGCTAAGCGAGATCAGCCTGGTTAGTTCTTGGATGGGAGACCACCTGCAAATACCAGGTGCTACAGGCTAGGGAGAAGGACTTGGCAGCCCATGCTGAAAACAATCCACCACTGAAAATGCTATAAATAGCAGAGAAGCACCAACAATAGTGCCAGGTATGGCACAGTGTCAGGGAATGTTTCATTCTGTTGTCCATAGGGTCACTATGAGTCGGATTGGACTGAAAAGCACCTAACAATAACATATTATTTAAAAGTTGGTGGCAGAATTCCTTTTGGAGGGGAAACATAGTCTTGCTTTACTAAATAGTAAAGCACCTTCATAAGCTTTAGAACAAGAGTACAATAAGGGGGCAGTATTTCATGTTGCTGGGTACAAATTGTTCCCCTCTCTGTGCTTTTTACTGGGTGAAACATGATATATATATATATATGAAACTCATATTGCTTGTGAGAATTAAATGAGTTAAAAGATAGATCATATTTAGAAGAGTTCCTGGCACATGCTAAGTATGTAAAGGATACTAGCCTCCACTATTGAGGTGAGATAGATAACTAACTTGCTAAGTTGCAGTAAAAGAAATGAGGTACGAAACTACGAGGAAAAAAAAGAATGAAGTGCAAGAGGAAGTGTTTCTGCAATATGGATGAGACAAGAGATAGGAGCCTGAGTGGGAGACATAATCAGTGAAAATCACCCAGCTGGAGACTCTGGGCACGGGGTAGGTGTAGGCAACTTCAGATATGGATCCCAGGGATTCCCAACTCCTGGTATCAGTGGTGAGATTTTGCTTCCATGATTACATTACAAAAGATAGAGACTTCCATCTTGTTAGCACCTTCTCTCTTGCCCTCTCTGTTGCTTGCTCTGATGAAGCAAACTACCCTGTTGTGAGACACTCTATGGAGAGGCTTGCATGGTAAGGAGTCAAGGGAGGCATCCGACCAACAGCCTGCAAGGAATTGAATCCTGCCAACAACCGCATGCCACTCCTGGATTCCTGACATATGGAAATTATAAAAGTTTTAAGGCATTGTGTTTGGGGTAATTTGTTACACAGTGACAGATAACTAAAACAGAGTGTGAAATGAGGGTTGAGGAAAGGATGAACAAAGGCTTCCTAAGAACAAGGCATCTAATATTGCATTTTAAGTTAACTGTGATGCTGCTCTTCTGCCAGTAGCTGGATTATTATTCAAAGTTTATGACACAAAAGGTGTCAAGTGAATGGTATGCTGGAGAAATCAAGAAAAGGAGTATAAAATCCAAGTCTATCTTAACAAGGAATAGAGAGAAATGGAATAGTGATAAGAGGCAAGGCAGAAGAATAGAAATTTTAACAGTGGCTATAATGGGAATCTGGTTGACCAGCAAAACAGAAGTCTTTCTCACTTCTATACTCCTAAAATACCAGAGAATATCATGGGGAGAAGATTGGTTTTTCTACACCTCTATCTCCTTTTCCTCATCACAGTGATCAACCAGGTCAAACCCTACCCAAGGGACTGGAATCCTCCACTGCATTTAGTGACTTGGAGGTCTCTGGAATTTGATGGGAGGTTGACTGGGGAGAAGTGATGGAGGCAGATACTGGGTAGACTGTGTTGTGAGTGCAAAGGGCAGATACATCAAGACAGAGTGATGCATTCACTTTCCTTATAATCCTTACCTCTCCTAGGGTATGAGTGAATATGCAGGGCTTTTAATGTGATAAGCAATCAGTAAATGCTAAGTGTCTTTGAGGAATTTCATTGTTTTCCTTTGTTTCTTTTGTAGTTTCATTTTTTCTTATTTCTTTGAAACACAAGGAGATCACAAATTGTTGTTGAGTCTCGCTGTGACCCTCATAGGGTTTTCAATGGCTGATTGTTTCAGGCTTGCCTCGAGAGTGAACTGCCATGTCCTTCTCCCATTTTTGCAGTGCTGGGAATCGAACCTGGGACCTCAGAGACTGAAGAGCGCCACTCTACCAACTGAGCTAAATCCCAGCCCACAAATTGCTTGTTGTTGTTGTTGTTAAGTGCCGTCAAGTCGGTGTCTGACTCATAGCGACCCTCATAGGGTTTTCAATGGCTGAGTGCTTCGGGATTGCCTTGGGAGTGGATTTCCAGGCCCTTCTCCCATTTTTGTGGTGCTGGGAATTGAACTCGGGACCTCAGATTGTTTAGGAAACTATAAAATCTTTTCATATACCAGGTTGATCTTGGGATGACAGTCAAGCCCAGGAAGCTGCCTTAGTCTGTTCAGAAGGCTCTAATGGAATAGGACAGACTGAGTGAGGTGCTATGGTGCACACCTATAATCCCTGTAACTCCAGAGGCTAAGGCAGGAGGATCTGATTCTCAAGGCCAGAGCAGCCTGTGCAGTTTAGGAACACCCTTCCTCAAAATGGAAAAGAAAAAAGGGGCTGAAGGTGTGACTCAGTGGTGAAGCACTTGCCTAGCCTGAGCGAAGCCCTGGGTTCAACCCTGAGTATAGGGGGGAACAAAGTAGAATACCACAGACTGGGTGATTTGTAAATACCAAATATTTATTCCCGACAGTTTTAGAGACTGGGAAGTTCAGAATCAGGGCACCAGCAGATTTGGTATCTCGTGACAGCATGCTCCTTCATACACTGATTTTTGTGTGTGTGTGTGTACACCCAGGGCCTTGTGCTTTCATGCTATGCAAGTGTTGGACCACTGAGCTGCACCCCCAGCCCTTTTATTATTATTTTTTTTCTACTTTTGAGACAGGGTCTCGCTAAATTGCGCAGACTTCCTCTGGTCTCAAGTTTGCGATCCTCCTGGCTCCACCTCCCAAGCCTCTGGGATTACAGGTGTGTGTCACCACGCCCAGCTACACACTGATATTTTGTAACTATGTCCTCTTATGGGGGAAAGGCAAGCAGTTCCCTGGGGCTTCTTTTACAAGGTCTCTAATCCCACTTGCCTGCAGCCATAGCCCTGTGGCATCCAATTGGAAGCTAAGCAGGGTGGGGCCTGGTTAGTCCTTGAATGAGAGACCTCCTGGGAACACCAGATACTGTAGGCTTGGGAGAACAAACCAGCAACCCCCTCCCAAAAATCAACTTGCCATTGAAAACCCTATGAATAGGAGAGAAGCACTGACAATAGTGTTTCACCTGTTGTATGTATGGTCGCTATGAGTTGGATACCGACTAGACCAAGCACCTGACAACAACAACAATCACACTTATCCCATTCATGAGTGCTCCATCTTCATGACCTAATCACTTTCTAAAGGCCCCCATTTCCTAAGGCACTCACCTTGCATTGGGATTTAGATTTCAATATACAAATTTTGGATGAAACACAAACATTCAGAACATAGCAGAAGTATAGTGATTTAAAAGAAGAAGAGGAGGAGGAGGAGAAAGAATCATCTCTTGTTCTTCCCCAAACTCCTTTCCTAACACACCTGTTATGTTCTACATCACAGTTTCATAAGTACACAAAAAGTGGAGCTCAAATGGATCTTGACATCCATGCTCAGCTCAACGCCCATTGTTCATCCTGTTTAGTCCAGCTCAACAGATGTTTTCCATCTGACTGAGACACAGTGAAAAGTACACTATTCTTAGTGTCAGAACACGTGGGAGAAACAGATTTTAGGAAATCTAGGCTCAGTCCCTGGATCCACTTGGGGTATTTGTTCTTGCCAAAGCATTTTAGAAGTTTCTTGGTATCAGTTCCACCACATAAAAACTAGGGTAGGTAATGCTCCTGGATGCCTCATAAAGTTATTATAAAGATCAAATAAGACAATGTCATGAAAGTTTTGTGGAAATTATTATTAATGTGCATATAAGATTTTCTTACTTATTCATAGAAATTCTCATGCACATACTTTTAAATGGAATATGAGACTATACACTAAAGTTAAAAGCTAACAATTTCACTTCTTGATATTTGTGCTAGAAAAACTCTAGATTGATACATAGAGAAACAGCTACAAGAATATTCAGCACGAAAAGGTTACTGTAACAAAATATAGGAAGTAAGTTAAGTGTTCATTAATAGCAGAATAGGTAAGTGGCTTATGGATTTTACATAAAATGGAATACTGTATAGTCATCAAAAAAAGGCATTAGATCTGAGTATGCTTTTGTTGTTGTTGTTAGGTGCTATCGTTGAGTCTGACTCATAGCGACCTCATAGGGTTTTCAATGCCTGATTGTTTCCGGATTGCCTTGGGAGTGGGTTGCCATGTCCTCCCATTTTGTGGTGCTGGGAATCAAACTCAGGACCTCAGAGACTGCAGAGCAGTGCTCTACCAACTGAGCTAAATCCCAGCCCCTGAATATGTTAAATGTAGAAAAATTTAAAAACAGAATAGAAGGGAGATCATTGGTGGAGAGGGAGGGGATGGGAAAGGAGGGTCATGAGAGGTTAAGGGGGAAGTGAACACGAGTAATATACAATGAAATTCATGTATAGAAATGTTATAATGAGACACATTAACTTGTACATTAAAAATTACCAATATAAAATGAAAAAAAAAGAGTGTTGGGTGAAAAGAGCAAGTTGAAGAAGGAGATGTATTTTATGAAATTATTTATATAAAGTTTAAAAATCTGCAAAAGAACACTTTATGGTATATATAAATGTACATATAAATGAAAAATGTAAAAACAGTCATGAAAATTATAAAGAAAAATTATCATTAGTGGTTTCCTCTGGGAAGAAGGACAGAGAATGGTGTCAGTAATGGGTACACATGGGACTTAGCTGTATCACTAATAATTCATTTCTTTTAGAGGATAAAGAAGAACTTGAAGAAAATACAGCAAAATATTAAGATTTCACAGGTAGGACATGAAGATGTTTTTGTGTAATTTGTAAGCATTATATACTCTTTTATTTTTCTATGTACTAGCATTCATTTAATTAACAACATCTTTTGAGTAAATGTCAAACTGTATATTGTTACCATAATTCAACTTTGAAAAGTAATATATAGTTGGGCATGGTGGCTCATGCCTGTAATCCCAGCAATTATTAGTGATACAGCTAAGTCCCATGTGTACCCATCACTAACACCATTTTCTGTCCCTCTTCCCAGAAGAAACCACTAATGAGAATTTTTCTTTATGATTTTCATGACTGTTTTTATATCTTTTCATTTATATGTACATTTATAAATACCATAAAGTATTCTTTTGCTGGGAATACAGGCATGTAATTTGGGAGGCAGAGGCAGAAGGATTGTCAGTTCAAGGCCAGAGGCAGCCCGCACAATTTAGAAAGACCCTGTGTCAAGATAAAAAAGTTAAAAAGTGGGACTGGGGGTGCAGCTCAGTGATAGAGCACTCGCAAAGTACATGCAAAGCCCTGAATTCAGCCCTATAGTGATTCAAAAAGAAAAGAAAAATAAAAAGAATAAAAGAAAAAAAAAGAAGTTAGAAAAAAGAAAAGAAAAATAATACATAGATAATAGCTCTTAAAATGTGCCTACATTTTTTGGCACCCTCAGAATTTCAGAGTAGTGTTTTTAATAAAGAAAAGATAACCTTTGTAAAGTAATAGCAAATATAGGCTAAAATTCACATACAAAAATATTCTTCATAGCACTGTTAAGGTAGGTAAAACATAATCTAAATGGTCAATAATAAATTAATACTTAACTGAATTATAGTATAGCCATATAATTGACTAACCAAACAACTTTTTGAAAGAAAATATTCAGATAATGTTAAGTGTAAAAATCAAGATACAAAATTATGTGCAATGTTATTTAAACCATGCTCGTTTATGTGTGCAGGAGTGTGTGGATATCTGTATGTGTGTATAGGCAACAAAATTTTAATATTTTATAACCATACCATAATGGTAAAGATGGCATTGATTTCTTATTTCCTCTTTTCTATGGTTGCAAATTTAATATGAGGAACATGTAAACTCTGTAAATAAAACCTTTATAAAAAATTGTAAATGTTTAGCCATTCAGTCATGTAAGTGATTATATAAACATGAAAGTGTGCTATTCATGTAACAATAGGACTGCAGTATCTAAGCCACATAGATACTAATGAGATTTTAATCTTTTCTTGCTATCTAACAGGAATGTATCGAGTTTAATGGAAATAGTTTCTGTTTTAAGACCTTCAAAACATTTGTTAGTTGATTCATATCTATAACTGTACCCCAGACCTCTCCCTAAGCCCCACACTCATATAGCCAGCTGCAGACCAGACATCATGTCCTCTATCTAGGTCCCACAAACCTCGAAAATCAGCATCTCACAGAAAATCCATCTCTTTGTGCCCATCCATTCATTCCTCCTTCACCTACATCTCTTGCCTCAGTAAATGCCAGCAGCATGGACTCGACTCAGGAAATGCCAAGCCATTCTAGATCTCTCTAATGTCTCCCCATATCCCCTAGCATCCAATCCTGCCTGATCTAGGAATCTAAGCAGGGTCGGCCTGGTTAGTCCTTGGATAGGAGACTACCTGGGAATACCATTTGGCTGAAGGCTAGGGAGAAAGACCTGGCAGACCCTCCTCAAGACAATAAGCATTGAAAACCTTACGAATAGCAGGCAAACACTAACATGGTGCCAGGCATGGCACAGAATCTGGGAGTGTTTTATTTTGTTGTGCATAGGGTCGGTAGGAGTAGGACTCAACTCCATTACACTGACAACCATCTCTCCCCAGGCAGGGATTTGATGTGTTCTCTGATGCATTTCTTGGCTTCTCTCTCCTCTCCACCCCTAGACCTCCTCTGGGTATCTTCCTGTCTAGATTTTGCCTAGGTCACTCTTCTCTGCCTTAAATGTGTCAATCTTTGATTAAGTCTCCAAACAACTGCAGGGATTTGATGTGTTCTCTGATGCATTTCTTGGCTTCTCTCTCCTCCCCACCCCTAGACCTCCTCTGGGTATCTTCGTGTCTAGATTTTGCCTAGGTCACTCTTCTCTGCCTTAAATGTGTCAATCTTTGATTAAGTCTCCAAACAACTGCCATTGTGCAATGTGCTATTTCTAAAACGTGAAATCAAAATCAAAAGGAAAGCTAAGTCACCTTAAATTGCACCAGATATAGAAAAGCAATCACTTATGGCTTTACTTGAGAACAGAAGAACACGTGATTGACTCACAAGCCAGATGCAGTACTTCAGCCTGTAGCCCTCTGTGTGCTGTGATCAAAACACTAGTGTTACTAAATGGCTTATGATCACCTGATGAAAACATTAGTCATCACTTACAGCCCAATCACATGACTGCAGGGGAGAAAATGAATTTTATCTTCCTCAGTAAGACTAGCATTTTCATTTCTTTAGATGAAGAGGTAGAAAATTATTTCTGTTGCATTTCCTTTTTTCTTGTTTTCAATCTTGCTTAGGGAGAAAATAAATCAACTTAATGTGGGGGGTTAAAATGAGAATAAGAAGAAACTATGCTAATACAAAGCAAAATATACAGCATATTCTACAATCCCCAAAATATGAAAATGCTGCACATTAGTTTCAGAGTTGAGCTACCCATGTGAAGACACCAGGAATGAATATGAATATGTTTTTATTTCCATTTTCCACACTATTACTTTTTTCTTTCATAACTTACTTGTGAACCTCCTGAAAGGGATCAAAATAATGCACTTAGAGTGTGATAAAACTTAAGAAGATGTATTGAAGAGTATATGAAAAACTAACACATTATAAGATGTTAAAAATATTCTAAAATAAAGTAAAATGTGGGCTGCTTATGAATTGATAGTGAGCAATGAATTGGGGATTATGGATCCAGTTCTATGTGCATAAGTTTCTCACTTTTAAAAAGAATAACTAAGACCTTTAGTACAGTATTACTAGTAATAGAAGCAAGAGGAGTAATAGGAAAATTAGGAGCAGCAGGTAATATTTCTCTGTATTAAACACAGATGAATACTTTAAATACATTTTTAAAAAGTTAATACTTCTCACAGCTCCCTTTTGCAGTTGAAAAAACTGATGCTCCAAAAAGATAAGTGACTTGCCCTCAGCTACAAATTTAGTAGTGCAAAAGGGCACAAATCCTATCTGTCTGACCTCTGATCAATTACCACTGACACAGGAGGAAAGGCAGAATCAAGTTTCATTCATTCAGCTGGAGGACTGAGAGACTATGGTTCTATGAAGCTAAGTGAGAACGGCCATGGTCCTGGAAAGACAATCACAGTAGCAATGGAAATAGAATGAACGTCTCCTACCACTTACCCAGAACTGCAGTAAGGTATCACTAGAGGTATTTTAGAAAGTCTTCCATTGGGCTCCTGTGGATTTCACAGTGGTTGGCATCTGTTGTGCATTCCATTCCACTGAACATGCATGGGATTCCCAGCATGGCTGATTTAGCAGGATGTGAAACAAAGAGCCAACAGTGTCTAGGCCAATAAATAAACCTAAAATTTATATCCCAGAGTCCTAAACTGGGTTCTGTTCTTAGGTCCAGATATAAATGCACATCTCGCCCTTTTCTGGTCTAATTACAATGCTCTGGTCTGGCACAGCCTCTTTTCTCACCTTATCCCTGACCTAATTTGGCATTCAGACTGGTCCTTGTCATTTACTCCATTTTTAACTACATCTGGCAACACATGTGTCCTGCTTTGAATTGTCTTAAAGCTTGTCAAGGTGAAAACACTATGGTGAAGGATAAGATATTTAGGGTACAAATGGGATAACTCACATCAAACTGCAAAATCAATTTTGAAGGTGGTGAGCTCATGAAGTATTGCATGTGTTATGCATGGTAGTGTAGCTGCTAATGGAATTTCCATTTTTGAGTTTGAACTGCTCCAAGATAGAGGAAATATTAAACGGCAGAGAGGGGAATCCCTCAGGAAATTATCCAAGCCGTTAGAGTCATAAATGTAAGGAAGGAAGGAAATGAAAATATTACTCAGTACAGCAGCTTTTCTTGAGGGGAGGGAGAAATCAGGCATGGGTTTCCTCAGTGAGTGATATTTTCCAGGTATGCTGCTCTAAAATTAAACACCAAGTTAAATTCACAATCTCACATCTCAGGTCAAGACTTTCTCACTCCTGTTTCATGGTTCTATACATTATCCCACTCAGCCTTCACATTTTACAGGAGACTATGAACTCTAATAATTTGCAGTTGTCACAAGCAGTGACTTAAAGTTTCCTGGAAATGTTAATAGGAAAAGAAATCCAAGATGATCATTTTACTTTCATAAATAAGCAAGTGTTTAAGGAGATTCTGAGCTAAAATGTAAACAAAACAAAACCCATGTCCAGAGAATGAGACATGTGGATTCAATTCAACTCTTTGGTTGCTTTGGTGATGCAAAGTATGGGCAATTCATTTGGCACCAGAACAGAAAATGGCTAAGCAGATTATCAAAAGCAAGTCACAAAATAAATATTTTGTGGAATCTTAGTCACTCAGAAGGCAGAGGCAGAAGGACTGCGAGTTTAAAGCCAGAGGCCTGTGTGGCTTAAAAATGGGCTGGGGGACAAAGCTCAGTGGTAGAGTAACTGCAAAGTATATTCAAGGCCCTGGGTTCAACATCAAAGCACTGAGAGAAAAAGAGAAAGCTCCTGAGGGAAGGCAGGGTGGGGATGGGGGAAAGAGAGAGGAAGAGAGGGTGAGAGGGAGAGAGGGAGGGAGAGAGAGAGAGAGAGAGAGAGAGAGAGAGAGATTATCTTCAAGTAGCTTGTTGTTAGTTGCTGTGGAGTCCTGTCTGACTCATAGGGACCCTCACAGGGTTTTTAATGGCTGATTTTTTTTTTGTTGTTTTTCAGGATTGCCTTGGGAGTGGATTGCCATGTCCTTCTCCCATTTTTGTGGTGCTGGGAATCACACCCAGGACCTCATAGACTGCAGATTGGCGTCCTACCAACTGAGCTAAATCCCAGCCCCAAGTAGCTTAGTGGAAGCTAAAATTTCTATGGTAAGGAGTAAAGGAGGAAGGGAAGAAATGAGGGAGAGACAGAGAGGGACAGAGGGAGATTTCTATTGTGGGTTCATTTGAAAATAGTAAGCAATCCTGAAACAATCAGCCAATGAAAACCCCATAAGGGTCGCCAAGAGGACAGGCTCCACAGCACCTAACAACAAAAATACTTAAAAGAAGAATTGTTTCTGTTGCCTCTATAAAGCCCCAGAATTCTATTATTCCTGTTTGTTTTTGCTCTGCTTGGGAAGTGATCAGTGTTTTAAAAGGCAACATATCATGGGTGGTGTCTTAGAAAAAATAAAACAAAATATGGACACCGTGTTACATGCCTGCCCTGTTCCACCCGGTGCTTTATTGTCCAATAACAGTGAATAACAACAGGCACTCTTGCTGCTTTGGAATGGGGTGGGAGATCTGGGTTTTTTCATTTCAAATCAGACACTTTGCTTTCTTCTAGATAAAAAAGCTTCAGAAAGAAAACGGTTACTAATCATGTTCCCTTTTTGTTCCCTCTTAAGCAAGGCTCTGCTAGCCCTAGTGTATGTTTCTCCAAATGAGAGGCTGCATGGGGACTGTGGTCTGCTTGCTTTTATCTGTTCCTAACTGATTTCCAGGAGGCAGACATTCCATTGAGCTGAGCAAAGAGGATGCTGGAAGTAGAGGTCAAAGTGAGGGGGGAGAGGAGCGAGTGGAGGGGGGATCCTTGGGGCGTTGGAGTTGCCTGCCTTTTTTCCCTCTCTTACACTGAGCTACAACTGGCCATTTCTCGGAATCAATAATACATGGCTGAGCTCTGAATCTAAGACTCAGAAAAGAGACTCTAATTAAGCAATTAAACTGCCAGTTGGAGGTCACTTAAATACTCAGCCATCATGAAGGAAAATATAATGGAGCTACTATCTTGTGCTGACCACACAGAGCCACCTCCAGCCTGTGGGTCCCACTGCTGCCTTAGCAAGACACACTCATGATGTGTCATTCCATAAAGCCTGAGGTTAATTAACATCAGACACTGGACAGTGACTGAGTGAAAAGGGGAAACATGTTACCAAATTTGTTGAAACCTCACTCCAAGTCCAGCTTCCAGCTTAGCTTCCCATGATGCCATCACCATTTGAATAGAAGAAAAAGAAATTCAGTTTCTCTCCTTTTCATTACCACAGCATGAAATTCTAGAAAATCTATCTCCAAGATGTTATCTAAGTCCTCATGTGGCTCAAAATAGTGAGATCATATATCAATAATAATGCCAGGGAGTGAAATGATTATAGCACATTCCTGCAGGTGGTCTGCAATTTTTTGGCAAAGCACTGATCATTGCTTGTGGAAGGAGAGATGACAAGAACTTATTTATTCAGCCCTGCATCTATT
This sequence comes from Pedetes capensis, assembly GCA_007922755.1. NCBI lineage: Eukaryota > Metazoa > Chordata > Mammalia > Rodentia > Pedetidae > Pedetes > Pedetes capensis. The sequence goes on along the minus strand of VMDO01016694.1, from coordinate 31,600 downwards.
TGGAATTCATGCATCAAACAGATTGGTGCCTTTGGATACAAAGACTTCTGCTCTGGGTTTTATGAAAAGAGATGGAAGCTGTTTATTAATGCTCCATTTAAAAATTCTCATGTTTAAAGCCAGGCGTGATGGCGCACACCTATAATCCCAGTGGTTTGGGAGGTGGAGGCAGGAGGATCACAAGTTTGAGACCAGAGGCAGTCTGCATAACTTAGAGAAACCGTGTCTCAAAAAGTAAGGAAAAAAAAGGGAGGGGGGGGCTGGAGGCAGCAGCTTAGTGGTCCAGCACTTGCAAAGCATGCAAGTGCAAGACCTTGGGTTCAACCCCAGTACCGAAAAAAAAAAAAAAAAAAAAAAAAAAATCTCATGTTTCCTCCACTTGCTGAATTTTGCCTTTAGTTCCATACTGGCTCAGAGTCACCTATGGGCTTACCCTGCCTCCACTTGGGACTAATTAGGACTGAGCCAACTACAAGAGCTCTCATTGGTATAACAGAAGAGTAGAGAGACCCCTATCCAATATCTGGTTTTCTTGTATACCAGAGAGTGAACCTTAGTAGCTTTGTAAGCCTGACTTTGACAGCACATGGCCCTTAGTTTCCATTGCCCCTGGCACCTTGTCTTTCTCTTCCTACTCACAAACGTGAGTCCTAATCAGTGCTCTTCCCTAGTTTCGCCCTTTCTGCTTGGGTTCCCCAAGCCCCTGATTTTATAAGTGAACAAACACATATTCCCAGGCCATGAAGAGAGTAAGGATAGTGGCCACACTCAGAAACAAGGACCAAGCAGTGTCTGGCACATAACCAACACCAAAGGTTGCACGAATGAATGAACGAAACCCAGAACCCCTGACTTCTGAGTAAAAACTCTTTCCACTCGATTTGAATTCTTAACATTTTTCCTTATATTAATAATTGAAGTCTAGGTTACCAGAAATTGATGTCAAAGTGGCTCCAAAGTAATCCTGATTTTTTTTTCTCCCTTCATTTTTCCAGCTGTACCTTACTCTGCCATTCTGTTTCCTATATATACTTAGGACTTTTATATTTTATTAAAATACTTATTCTTACCTTAGGAAGTATGATAAGGGTTTCCTTTTAGTACTGGCTCTGCTATTAATTTCTGCCTAGTCTTGACCCTGACTCTTCTGGATTTCAATTTGTTTTCTTCAAGATGACACTAAATGATCTCACCTCTTCAAACTTTAGCATTGCATCTATCTATGTGTTTATGACTATTAACCACATGAGTGTTAAAAGCACTATTTCTACTCTAACAATCCAAATTATTACAGAATTTTTAAAAAACAAGATGATTAGTCTCAGCTAAGCATAATTTGCCTCAGTTCTGAATAGTACACTTGAGCTCTATTAAAAATCCCCTGAATACAAACTTTATCTGACAGCATCATTGGTAGCTGGTTATTTTTCTCTTTGCTAATGACTTCGTCTAAGCAATAGTGCCAAGAAATTAACCTGAAATGTCTCCAGAATGAATGATTGGCTTTGTATGACCTTAAACTGCAGAGATTATTATGTAAGATATTGAACTTTAGGGTACATTTCACATTCTGTGTCCATCTGTCCATAAAGATAGATGGCTGGGGCTTCAATACCGGCCTTCATGAATCCCTGGACAACTAATTATAACTTGGAGCCAAGCTTCCAGCCTCGCCAGGGCATTGCCCCACCTAATTCCAAGCCTCCACAGACATCCTGTCCCCATAATTGAGTGCACTTGGCAACCACACACAGCAGATCTCTACCCCAATTTACCTGCATACTTTTTCTTTTTTGCATTTCTTTATCTTGCTGTAAAAGTGATTAATAAATTGTCTAAGCAAAGATGGCTCAGCTTATAGCCAATATATTCAACAATAATATAAACTTACAAATCAGAAAAAAAATTTTGTATTAGGCCATGTGCTCCAATTTCTCATTCTGAAAATACAAAATTTATAGGAACAATCTGGCTCTTCTTTGGGTTTCTGCCCTGATAACAAGACTTCAACAATTTTTCCATCTATCTCTCACCTTCAGCTGCTCTTTCTCTACTAGCACCTTGCCTTCTTGACATAATTTAAGCTTTCTCTCTCCCCCAACCTCCTCCTCTTTTGGATTTTTTTTTTTTTTTAACACAGGATCTTGCGGTGTAGTCCTGCTGGCCTGGAACTTGCCATCCTCCTATATCAGACTCCTGAGTGTTGAGATTACAGAGGTATTCTGCCATATCTGATCTTCTATTATTTTTTAAAAATAACTTTCCACTGGTTTTGCCTTGCCCATAGGTTATTCTCTTTCCTCTTCTATGCCATTTATTTCCATGATTTTGAAGAAAAACTCAGAAGCTCCTGTACTTCCTAACCTACTGTCATCTAGAGTCTTCCATCACTACCCACCCCAAACCTGTTCCTTACAAGGTTATGAAATCCTGGGACTTTGTTTCTATTCTCATCTTTGATTTCTGCTGAATGTGACACATTTGAGCATCCACTCTTCACATCTACCTTCTTGCTTGGTTTGCAGGTGAGCTCTCCCTCCAGTTCTCTGCCCACCTCGCTGGGTGCTCTTTCTCAGTTTCTTTTCTTCTGATCCTTCCTTTGCCCCTCAAACAGTGATGTTTTCCCCAGGAGTTTACTTGTCCCTTTTCTCTTGATGAAATTTCCTATAAATGACTCTTTGTATTCCCATGACTTTGTTGTTGTTAGGTGCCGTCGAGTTGAGTCTGACTCATAGTGACCCTATGTACAGCAGGTCGAAACACTTCCCGATTCTGTGCCAGGCAAATAATCTTATTTATGTTTAAGCCCATTGTTGCAGACACTGTGTCAATCCATCTGGTGGAGGGTTTTCCTCTTTTGCGTTGACTGCCACTCTCCCAAACATGATGTCCTTCTCCAGGGATTGTTCTCTCCTGACTACATGTCCAAAATATGTAAGACGCAGTTTGGCCATTCTTGCTTCCAAGGAGCGCTCTGGTTACACTTCTTCTAGGACAGATTTGTTGGTTCTTTTGGCAGTCCATGGTATATTCAATAGACGTCTCCAGCACCACAATTCAAAAGCATCAATTCTTTTTCTGTCTCTCTTGTTCAATGTCCAGCTTTCACAACCATATGATGCCACTGAAAATACCATGGCATGAGTCAGACGCACCTTTGTCTTCAATGTGACATCTTTG
>VMDO01016694.1:0-28320 GCA_007922755.1 Pedetes capensis | reverse complement strand
TGATTTCTTGACTGCTGCTTCCATGGGTGTTGATTATAGAGCCAACCAAAGCAAAATCTTGGACAACCTCAATCTTTTCTCCATTGATTGTGAAGTTGCGTGCTGACCCAGTTGTAAGGATTTTTGTTTTGTTGATGTTTAGTCATAACCCATATTGAAGGCTATGATCTTTGATCTTCATCAGTAAACCTTGTTCTATTTGAACAACTGCCTCCTGGTTCATGGGCTGGGATTTAGCTCAGTTGGTAGAGCGCCCGTGACTTTAAACACCCACATATATAGAAATCATCTAAAATGTATTTGTCCAACCAAAACCCCATCCTAAGCACTAAAGTCATGCTTCAAATTCTACAAGGAACATAGGGTAGATCTTTAAATTAAAAAAGTTTCCCATCAAACTCATTATAGTCTACTCCTTTCCTCAGTTAATGGCATCATCATTCACCAGTTCTTCAAGCTAATAGTCTTAACCCACTCCCCCATTTCTGTCACCCATCTACTCCCCATGTAATTAGCCTTTGACCCCTGGTGACTCTACCACCACAGCAGTTCTCCAGTATCATGCCTCCTCTCCACACCAAGGCCCAGGATAAGGTCTTTATCACCTCTGATCTAAGCATTTCCAATTGCTTCCTAATCAGCTTTTATCCCACCATTCTCGTTTTCTGCCAACCCATTCCTCACCTTGCTACCTGTTGTCATTGTAAAATGTGGTTCTGAGTAGGTTATTCCTTTGTTTTACAGAAATTTTTCATTGACTCCACACTACCTATTATTATTGCTGTTAGGTGCCATCAAGTCATGTCCAACTCATGGTCACCTTCATAGAGTTTTCAATGGCTGATTGTTTCAGGAGTGGACTGCTGTATCCTCCCATTTTTGTGGCACTGGGTATTGAACCCCAGTCCTCAGAAAATGCAGAGCAGCACTCTACCAACTTAGGTACACCTCAGCCCCCACACTACATAGAATAGGATACTTAAAAAAAAATAAGATGAAACAATAATAACAGTCTTCGACATTCCTTGGTCTTCACATGCTCCCAGCACCTGTCTGCACACCAGGCCCAAAACTTGTCTTCTCTCTTCCCTAAGTTTGTGTGCCATTTCCCCATTCTTCCCCTGCAGCTTCCCCTTCTGGACTCACTGCCACATGTCATGACTGGTGAGTGAGACTCTGTCACTTACATGTCACCTCCAGTGTGAAATCTTTCCTAGCTTCCAGGCATAAATGAATCCTTCCTGCTGTTTCCTCATGATTATTGTGACAGTGTGTTGAGTCCTAGGACATGCTAAGTGTTAGATGGAATACCAGTAGAGAGATTTGTAAGTAGCCTCTTCTTCCTTCTTCTGCTGAAGAGCTTGAGGCTCAGAGATGGAGATAACAAGCCCTCACTCTGGCTCCTAAAGCCCATTGCTATTCCACACTGTCTTCTTCCTCCACTGTTATTAAATACACCTCTCTGAAAGTGCTCAAATCACCAGCACAAGCAGCATGATTGTGGCTAATATAGATTGCAAACTTTCTGTGTGACAGCAAGTCACCCACTCAAATCTCCTAACAAAGAATCTGATGCAGGCCTTGTTATCCCTATTCCAGTTAATGAAACTAAAGCTGAGAGAATGACTTTCTCTCAGGCAATACAGCTATCATTGGCAAAGTCCAGGCTTGACCCCGGTCCTTCTTACCACAGAGCTAGATTTCTGAGTCATAGTACCATGTGGACTTGCACTGTTGGCATAGTTCACTTTCTATAGCAATATCTCTCCCAAACACTTAGAAGCATCTGCTTCTCAGGGCCATTTCTGCCCACTGCCTAAGGTATTCCTATACTTCATACAGGATTCCAAGACTCTGACAATTTGTTTGGACTATTATGTGTTATATTTTGCCTTATCTTCCAGTCTGAACTCCTCCCCACACCTATCTGTGGGTTTCTTTTCCCATCTCCATGCCTCTGACCAGATCATATTGGAGGTTTCACTTCCTCTTGTCTGTTCTCTCCTGTTGTAGTTTGTTAAGCCAAGCCTTGGTGCAGACTGTGATATGGGTATGGGTGTGTGTTTTGTAACCTTGGTACATGGAAAACTCTCCTCACGACCATAGGCGGGAAAAAAATACAGCTATGCTGGGAGTGCCTTTGACCTAGGCTTTGGTTTGGTCACATGCTCTGTATGCTGACTTCTAGGGATTATCAACTTTACCAAAGGGAAGCTGTACCTCTCTTAGTCTGCACCACAAAGACTGAGGGAGGTAGTAAGAAGTGGAGAAATGCCTACTGCCCACTGCTCATGAGTAGACATTATGCCTCTGGCCCATTCAAACTTCTCTTGAAGACCTTACTTTCGCTTCAATGCTTCTTTCTATTTTATTCTTAAAATCATTTTAGGAGAATATAGGGTTCTGGGATGCTGGTTATTTCTTTCTTCAGATGGACTTTTTCTTGTGATTATTGTTGTTTGTTTTCAGTTATTGCTGTTGAAAAGTCAATATTTAGTCAGCTCCTTTCTGAAAGGTAGGCTTTCCCTTTCACCCACTCTCCTGGCTGACTTTAACTATTATTATCTTTAAATTATTTTTTATAAGTATATCTTTCTATTTATCCTGCCTGGATGTTTAATTTTTATAAAATTAGGGCTTTCCTCAGTTTCGGAAATCTCTTAGTCATTAACTCTTCAAATACTGCTTTTGCTCTACTGTACACCTCTCTCTCTCTCTCTCTCTCTCTCTCTCTCTCTCTCTCCTCCTGCTCCTCCTCCTCCTCCTGCTGCTCCTCCTCCTTCTCCTCCTCCTCCTCCTCCTCCTCCTCCTTCCTCTTCTTCTTCTTCTTCTTCTTCTTCTTCTTCTTCTTCTTCTTCTTCTTCTTCCTCTCTCTCTCTCTCTCTCTCCCCCTTCACCCCCACAAAGTGCCCTCAAACTCATGATCCTCCTGCATCAGGTTCCCATGTGCTGGTATTACAAGCCTGGCCCCTTCATCTCTCTTTTCCTCCTAGAATTCTATTTAAATGTGTTCTATACCTTTTCTGTGTGTCCACCATTATATATTAATCTCTCCTCTGTATTTTAATCTGTGTGTTTATCCATGACTCTCTTTAAATATATTCTTCCAACTTATCTTCCAGTTCATTATTTCTCTCTTCATTTCAGTCTAATCTGTATAATTTCCCAAAACATCCTTCTGCTGAGATCTTAAGTTTAGCTATTAGGTTTATTTATTCTAAAACTTTCAGTTGGGTCTTTTTCATATTTACAATGTCACGTTTTACAATTTATAATTTCTTACTGAGAGTTTTTAGTTTGAGTTTTATCTCCATGACCTTAGTAATCATACTTGGTTAGCAAACTGTGTCTGGTGACTTCAGTATCTGACATATCAGAAAGGATGTTTCCGTTGTCTGTTATTCATGGTGTGTTGCATTTATGTTGCACAGTAATTTATAGTATACATGACTATATTAATAGGCTTTTAGCTACTGCATGTGAATAAATATTGATAGAAATTAAGTTTAGGAGGATTTTTTTCTTCCTTTGAAAAATATTTCAAGTTGCTTTTTCCAGATGCCCAATGCCTAGATGCATGAGCAATATGAGATTCCCTCTCATTATTCTATGTCTTGAGATTTGTGGAGGCCATTGAAGTGACCTGAAGGTTGGGATGCAGTCTCAGTGAAGGCCATTTTACTTTCATTTTTTCTAGGTTATGTATGGTTTACCAGAACACATACCATAATCAGGCCCCAGACTCAACTCTTTGGTCCTCATTGCCTTAAGAAGCATTCAGAAGTCCTGCTAACTTTTTCTGGATTACTAAATGGCTTATGGGCAAAAATAATCCCAAATACTGTGTTTCATCTCTATTAGATATTAACTTACAAATTTCACAATACATTGTTAATTCTTTAATGCATTTAGAAAGATGTTTTTTAGTATCATCCAAACTTTAAAATTGTCTTTTTCAGGATAGTTGGTTCAAGTTGTTGTTGTTAGGTGTCATTAAGTTGGGTTCAACTCATAGCGAACCTATGCACCACAGAAAGAAACAATACTCCCCAATTCTGTGCTATGCACATCATCTTTTATCTTTTTTATATTTAAGCTCATTATGTCAATTCATCTAGTTGGAGGTTTTTCTTTTTTTTTTTTAATTGACCTTGCACTCTCCCAACATGATATCCTTCTCTAGGGATTGGTTCCCCTGACACCTCTAAAATACATGAGACACAATCTAGCCATCCTTGCTTCCTAGAAGCAGTTTGGTTGCACTTCCTCTAGGGAAGATCTATTGGTTTTTTTTTTTTTTTTTTTTTTTTGAATGTCTATCATATATTCGGGCCGGGATTTAGCTCAGTGGGTAGAGTGCTGCGCTGTAGTCTCTAAGGCCCCGAGTTCAATTCCCAGCACCGCAAAAATGGGAGAAGGGCCTGGCAATCCATTCCCAAGGCAATCCCGAAGCACTCAGCCATTGAAAACCCTATAAGGGTCGCTATGAGTCGGATACCAACTTGAGGGCACCTAACAACAAACAACATCATATATTCGGGCTGGGATTTAGCTCAGTTGGTAGAGTGCCGCTCTGCAGTCTTTGGGGTCCCGAGTTTGATTCCCAGCACCACAAAAATGGGAGAAGGACGTGGCAATCCACTCCCAAGGCAATCCCGAAACAGCCATTGAAAACCCTATGAGGGTCGCTATGAGTCGGATACTGATTCGACAGCACCTAACAACAACAACAACAACAACAACAACAACAACATATATTCAATATTCATCTTCAGCAACATAATTCAAAAGCATCAATTCTTCTCCTGTCACCCTTATTCAACATCCACATTTCACAAACATATTATGTCTATATACTGCTGCAGTCACTTTTGAATAATCTTTAGCAAAAATTTATTTGTGTGTGATACTAATGATACCATTCAATAATTTCCACATTCAATTGGATCACCTTTCTTGGAAATAGGCACCAATATGGATCTCTTTTCAGTTAGTTGGCCAGGTAACTGTTTTTCAAATCTCTTGGCATAAACAAGTAAATACCTCCAGTGCTGCATCTGTTTGTGGAAACATCTCTAATGGTATTTCATCAATTCCTAGAGCCTAGTGTTTTGCCAATTCCTTCAAGACAGCTTCCACTTCATCCTTTAGTACCATTGGTTCCTGATCATATGCAACCTGGTGATATGGTTGGTCATCCACTAGTTCTTTTTGGTATGATGACTCTGTGTATTCCTTCCATCTTCTTTTGATATTTCCTGCATCATTTAATTTTCCCTGTAGAATCCTTCATTATTGCCACTTGAGGCTTGAATTTTTTCAATTCCTTAAGCTTGAGAAAAACAGAGCATGTTCTTCTCTTTTAGTTTTCCATCCCTAGTCCTTTGTACATGTGATTATAATATTGATTTTTGTCTTCTTGAGCTGCCCTTTGAAATCTTCTGTTTAGTTCTTTAATTTCAACATGTTTTCCTTTTACTTTAGGAGCTCAAACATTCAAGGGCAAGTTTAAGAGTCTCTTTTGACATGTAATTTAGTCTTTTGTTTTTCTTTGTCTTTTTAATAACCTTTTGCTTTCCTCATGAATGATGTCTTTGATGTCATGCATAACTCATCTGGTCTTCTATTAACAGCGTCTAATGCATCAAATCTGTTCTGGAGGTAGTCTTTGAACTCACATGGGATATACTCATGGTCATACTTTGGCTCTTGTAAACTTGTTCTAACTTCCTTCAGTTTTAGTTTCAGCCTGCATGTGAGTAGTTGATGGTCTGATCCACAATCAGTACCTGGTCTTTTTCTGACTTTTGAAATGGAGATTTTCCGTGATCTCTTTCCACAAATGTAGTCAGTTTGGCTCCTGTACATTCCAAGTGGTAAATTCCATGTGTATGGTTGCCATTTATGTTGATGAAAAAAATGTGTTTGCAATGAAACGTCATTGGTCTGAGAAAATTCTATCATGTGATCTCCAGCAACGTTACTGTCACCAAGGTCATATTTTCCAACTACTGAAACACTTTTTTTGTTTTCAACATTTGCATTCCAGTCACCAATAATTATCAATACATCCTGATTGGATGTTCAATCTATTTCAGTTTGCCAATGCTGGTAAAATTCTTCCTTGTCTTCGTTTGTGGTCTTAGTGGTGGGTGCATAAAGTTGACTAATACTCATATTAACTGGCTTTTCTTGTACACATATGGATATTATTCTATCACTGATAGTATCATACTTCAGGACAGATCTTGAGATGTCTTTTTTGATGATGAATGCAACCCCATTTCTTTTTAATCTGTCATTCCTGGCATAGTGGACCCTATGATTATCTGATTCAAAATGCCCCATTCTAGTCCATTTTAGCTTACTGATGCCTAGAATGTCAATGTTTATGTGCTCTGTTTCCTTTTTGATGATTCCTAATTTGCCTATATTCATACTACATACATTCCACATTCCAATTATTAATGGCTATTTACAGTTAGTCCTTTTCAGTTTGAGTTGTGCCACATCAGCAAATGGAGGTCCCTGGGGCTTTACTCCATTTCCATTATTAAGGTAGACTCTACTTTGAAAGGGCTAGGATTTATCTCACTTGGTAGAGCACTTCTCTGAAGTTTCTTAGGTCCTGGGTTTGATTCCCAGCACCAGAAAAATGAGAGAAAGGCAAGCCAATCCACTCCTGAGGCAATCCTGAACCAATCAGCCATTGAAAACCCTATGAGGGTCACTATGAGTCAGACACAACTCAACGGCACCTAACAACAACCACTACTTTGAGGAAGTAACTCTTCCCCAGTCATCTTTTGAGTCTCTTCCAACTTGGGGGGCTCATTTGCTGGCACTATATCTGACAGTGCTTCTCTGCTATTCATAGGGGTTTCAATGGCTAATTGTTTTGGGAGTGGGCTGATGGGTCTTTTTCACTAGTCTTTCTTAGTCTGGAAGCTCGGCTGAAGCCTGTCCACCATGGGTGACTCTGCTACTATTTGTAATACCAGTGGCATAGCTTTCACCCTCACTGCAACCAAAAAGCCCCCACAGTATGACAAAGTGATAGACACATGGCGGTAGGCCAAGTTAGCATTCTGGAGAGTATATCCTATACCTTAAGCTTGTGTGATGCTTTGCCAATTAGACTCTGAAGTTTCATTTGGAAAGTGAATATATAATCATAAGTCAATTAAACTTTTATTAGTGATCTAATATTATTTAAAAACACTTGAATAATAAACTATTAGATTGGACTACTTTGAAAAAATATGGAAAATGTTTTGAGTTTTCTTGAGTTAAATTCAAAAGAAACTAGCTAGTTGGAATTTGTGCAAAACCATCAGGAAGCTAAAACCACCACAACAAAAAACCATTAACCAAGAGATTCTGGTTTATATTTGCATGAAATGTGTATAAAGTAAAATACAAGTAAAATGTTTTGTTAGAAAACCAGTAACCAAAAAAAAATATTTACTTTAAAATAAAATGAAAAGAAAAATTCATTCATTCTTATATTAAGCACAGAGCATTAGTTTCAAGTGAGAATACATTAAAGTTGTTAGTAGTAACAGAAACTCTTTGTATCTAACCAACCAATGGCTCTATCCCTTCTCCTCCACCCTATCTCCCAATCTATTCTGCCCTGTCAAAATACTAATTTGTGCAAGTCACAAATCCATATATTCTACTCTCAAGAAACAGAACCCTGTGAGAACCCCAAAAGCTTAATGATAACTGATCTAAAGTAATCGTGATAAATCTATTCCACCATGTTTTCCTGATCTCCTCTGTACCCAGTTCTGGCCAATGATCTATAAAGGGACTTTTCTAAAATTTTGCTTTCCTGATTAAACATGTGTGCGCACATGTTTACACACACACACACACACACACACACACACACACACACAGAAACAGCTAACACTGTTCCTTCCTCTTTCCTCCAGATGTGGACTCAGAGAGGATGTTCAAGAAAATTATTGGAATCACTTTTTGACAATAAAGTAACAAACACAATGAAAGCTAAGAATGGTAGAGAGGAAGCTGAGATGCTAAACAAATCTTGACATTATCTACCTCTTGATTATTTTTAGGTAAAAAATAAATGTCCTTATATTTGAAGTTGCTAGAAGTTGGCTTTCCTATGACTTGATATTGAAAAAAACATCCATAACTAAATACAATAAATGTGCTCATATAGCAGTGTTTTGACCCAGGTATGATTGGAGACAATCTTTAAATTTTTATCACTTACCATAATACAAGTGTCAGGAGATTCAAGGTCATAGTCAGTGAAGTTCAAGAGAACACGCTGATGTTTTTCAACTTGAATAATCCAAGAACAGTCAGTATTACTCCTATATTGTCTGGGGTAATTTGGAGAATGAATCTCTCCACTGGGAGCCTGGAAAATCCCACCACAACCTGCAAGTAAGAAACCCAGTTCAACAATGACAAGAATCACTGATGCATGAAAGTATACTATACCCTGGTAAGAGAGATCCATGTGCTACTTTGCTTGCCTATTTGATTTGGTCTATGCTAATACTTTTGATTACCTGCAGCCATAGCCCTGTGGCATCTGATCCCATCAGATCTCGGAAGCTAAGAAGGGTCGGGCCTGGTTAGTACCTGGATGGGAGACCGCCTGGGAACACCAGAAGCTGTAGGCTTGGAAGAAGGACTTGGCAACCCCCTCCCAAAAATCAATCTGCCATTGAAAACCCTGTGCACAGCAGAGAAGCACTGACAATAGTGTTTCCCCTGTTGTACAGAGAGTCGCTATGAGTCAGATACTGACTTGACGGCACCTAACAACAACAATACTTTTGAAGAAATGAATATCTATACTAATTCATTTATCCCAACAGAAATAAGGAGTCATGGATAATACTAAGAAAATGCCTTAAACATTTTAAATACTGATGCCAAAAGTTATTTAAGATAACAACAAAAATGGAAATTAAGTCATGTTTTCACAAAGCTATGACATGCCTATTATCCTCTAAAGTATCACATGCTATAAAAATAATCATCTCCTTCAAAATATATGATAATCCAGTATTTGATTTTACAAATAACTTAATGTCTTCCTTTAAACTTTTTAGTATTCTAGATATAGTATAAGTATTTAGTTTTTTTTTTCTCCAGTCATTTCATGAAATTCAACAAGGGTTCAGCTCAAGTACTTTAAGATACTTCCCTTTTTTCACCCACCTCCAGGGACTGCTTGCCAGGAGACATTGAAGCCTCTCCCATTTATGGAGCTGTCTGTCTTAAATCGGATTGCTAACTCATTTCCAGTGCTGGAGACTTGCATGTGGCTGGGAGATGATCTTTGGGCACATAGCTGGGCTATTCTGGGAGAGTGGAAATCAGGACCTCCATAGATCTAAAATAGGGTATGGAGAAAAGTTAAGTTAAAAGACATATTTAAGCAATTTCAGTCCCTTTCCTAGATCCTTTTAACAACCAACTCTTGGAATCTGTTATGATTAAAGATTGAAATCTCAGCCTCCCTGGGAGGGGATGAACTGTAAACATGACCTGAGTTTTCAAAGGCACTCCCTCTGTCTTAGGAACAGACAGACTGAATCACCCACAAAATGCCTGCTTGTTTTATCAGACAAAATGTTAAGAGGTAGACTGAGTGGGTTATTCCCATATCTTCTATCTCTGTCCTTTCCCTCTTTTTCATGTCTCTGAGATTTCTTGCTTTCTTAGCAGAAGCATTGCCAATAACACCATATAAAGTCTGATTTTCTAACTCTTACAGGCATATACGTATAGTCCTAGCAGAGTGCCATTTTGTTTATGAAAGTTGAACTCAGTGAAGGCTACTGATTTTCTACTTACATTTTTATGAATCTCTACCTACCCTGAAATTTTTATAAGATTAAGAATCAAACATAATGTGTTTGCTTCTTCAGAGGGAGTAAAAATATAACGTCTAGAGGTGGGTTCTGGATGAAGAACGGAAGGCACACATCCTTCTGTGCCTCTTCCCAGGAATCTGACCAAGAGCACCCACCTTCCACTTGGGAATCACCCTACACTCTGCCTCATACCCAGCTGGCTTCCCCAAGATCCAATCACACTTGGCTTCAGACCTCCCAGGTTCTTCCAAATTTGCCCAACTCTCTGTCTGACTGGGACCCAACAGCTCAATGGCCCATTCCTCAGACAAGGGGACCCATGGCCTCACCCACAAAAAGCCTCTCAAAGGGGTTTCTCAATCTCCCCTGGACCATGCTTATCTAGTGTATGCATGGGGGTGGGGTGGGGTAAGATAAGAACCAAACAGAGGATATTGACTCTCCCTCCTCTTCTCATCTTCGGGTCTTGTCAAACTTGAATGTGTAGAACGAAGACCATTTGGTGCTACAGTTTTCAAGTATATTGGTATCTGAGCCCTCACATCTGCCACGACCCACCCGCCCCACAGGCACACAAATCTACACTGGGGACCGAAGCCAGAAAAGTGGGTCTCAGTGAGGTCTGCTCTCCCCCATTCCTCAGTTCCTCAGGCCCTCTGCTGACTGATAGGGAATTCACTCGCGCTCTCTGGGGAGAGTGGATAAGAACAAGAGGACTACTTTGGGGGAGAAGTACACGATTGGAATCTATAATGATTTCTTTGTCTGATTAATTTCCCCCAGCCATTCGGGAAAGGCCAAAATGAATGAAACTGCTGTTTCCCAGTGGGCTGAGCACTGGGACTGTAATTGCAAAGGAATGAGGCAGGCTGACTGCCTCCGGCTTATTTTCATTATGGGCTGATGTTTGTACAGCCCCCTACATGCCATTGAAAGCAGGACTTCAGGAGGAGCCTCCTGTGGCCCTTAACATGTACCCATACACAAAGGGAAAAAACAAGATTACTTCTTGTTTAGAGGTCCTTCCCCATTTCCAAGACTACCTTGTCCCCAGACCATGCAGCTGACAGCATGTGTTCCCAATATTCAGAACCCAATAACCCGCACATGTTCAGAGAGAACCTCAAGTGCTAACAAAGAAAACCCACACATCAGCAAAGTTGTGTTTGTTTTCCCTGCTCTTGAATCCCTTAAGGTCACAAACATAATGGTATGACTTGGCTGGGCCTAGAAGCCCCTAGGAGAGAAACATTGCCAGGTTTGACATTGTTTGCTTCTCCCCTCCTTGAGCTGAGCTCACAATTGACCACAGGCAGAGAGGCCGTCTGCACTACCCGCCCATACCAAGTCATTGTCCTGGTGTCTTGTCCCACAGAAGGGATTTCCTCTACTGCTTCATGCCTGTGCAGGGACTCTACACAGCTTTCTCAGGGACAGCAGGAAAATGGGCCCAATGTTTCTATGACTGAAACAATAGAATGGCGATTTGGACTTCCACAAATAAAACCAATAGTTAGCCCATGTGTAAAAGAGGGGAAAGATGGAAAGAATTACAGGGTGTGGTTCATTCCACGATAGCTTATGACTAAACTTCACGGAGGAAAAGAACTGGTCTGATGATCAGAGATTAAAGTGTGTTTTTAGCAGATGCTCAGGATGGAGAACATTTCAAAGCCTATGGTTTTAATCTGTTTTCAACATTTCTTTCTGCTCTGTTAGCTCCATTTATTGTTACGATCAAGTCAGCATTCCGGGGTTATGAGTAACCACATGGCTGTTGCTTTATGCAACTAGCTGATTTCTGGACAGTGATTTTTTTTAAGAGAAAAATGGCTCCTGGTTACATTTGGTGAATCCTGGGAAAGTCACGGTGACAGTAAGGTCCTACTTCGCTGTGATCACAGAACAGGAAGCAAGGTTTTTAAACCAAAAGCCAAGGGGTTGCAGCCTTTGGCCTTAAAAAAAAAAAGTCTCCCATATTGTTAAGGGCCTTGAAATATTCCCCTAAATCCTGCTCCTTATAGAATTAGGGAGTCCATTGCAATGTTAGTTGTCCTAATGAAAGTAAACCCACCCAGACTGCCACCTCTTTTCACAGACATATCTGAGCAGACACAGGAGGCCCTGTGAATGCCACTTGCTGCCTGCAGTCCCTGATATGGCCCTCTGTTCTTCAGGCTACTTGCAGGGAACAACCCCAGCCTCTGCTTTCTCACGTAAGGGGTGTGACAAAACCCAAAGCACAATGAACCTATTTACATTTTGCCAAGTGGGCACCAATCACATGTCCTTGGTAATATGAAAATGAAGGCCTTAGAACATTGCGCATTGCTGGGGATGATCTGCTGCCAGCCCTTTGTAAGTGTTAAGAGGTTTTATGCAACCAAGTAATATCCTTGTTGGCAAGAGAAACCATTTGAACATTCCACCCAGGGGTGTTAGACCTACCTCGTACTGTGAGTGTGAGTTTAGGGAGGTGCCTTGTTCTCTCCTCCTAAAAACAGTTCTTGCTCTGAGATGGACTCCTTGCTTGGCAGCAGTACTGCCATGAAGACAATGGTATGGTTTTGACCCAAGGCTTTCCCAGTTCTGTCTCTGATTTCATTTCCAGTAGCGTTATTCTCCTACAGAAGGACTTGAGCTACTAAATGTAATTCCTAATGAGTGTTCACCTGTTCACTGAGTGGATGGTTTTAGAACCTCATTTTCTTCTCAAGGCAAAAAGATGTCTTGTAATCAAAGATTTTAAAGCCTAAAACTTCTGAAGTTTCTTTAAAGCCTAAAATTTCTTCTGAAGTGTTTGCACACTTCACACATCTATGGTTTTATTCTGATTTACAGGGAGTAATAACAAGTTCACTTCTTATCTTTACCACCAACCATTCATGTGGTTGTGGAAAAGCCCATTAATTCGAATGTTGGTTTTGACAACTATAATATGGGGACAGAATTTTCCTTTTGCCTCATAGGATTATTCATAGTCTAATGAACATATCATTGTAAAAATTCCATAGTAATCCCACTACAAATGTGCATTATTTCCATAGGTCAATCAGAGATTTGGATATTTTCTGTCATCCCACAAACATATTGAATGTTTACTCTTTGCCTGGTACTTAGCACTGATACAGCAATAAAACAGAACAAACAAAACAGCGTCTTGGAATTTCAGTTCTATTACATGTAGAATCGTTGTTGTAATGTGCTGTAGCAGTCCCTATAGTTGAAGTAGTGGAATTTTTGTGCACAGTTAAAAGCCATTAAATTTTGCAGATAGGTCGAAGTTGATCATAAGAAATTTTACAACCCAAGGTTCTCAAAGATCATCTTAACTGTCTGAGATGCACCCTTGGCAACAACACTGAGAGTGCTCATCTGCAAATGTCGTGTGCCATCCAAGTGTGCAAAATGCCCTCTGCAGCAGGTGTACCAAGCCGACCCACCTCAGATGGCAGCAGCAGACGTGGGGGCAGCTCTGGTGCTTGCTGCTCTCTACACGCTGCTACCCCAATGCCTTCCTAAGAGAGTGTTCTCACACAGGAAGTGTGGGGCATTAAAGATCCCAAGCACAGTCCTCATCAAGGCAGACCAGAGTGAGGAGGCCAATATGTCAGCCTCCAGTCCTCCAGTGGGATGAGCCTCAGGGGTCCCAGGAGGATTGAATCCAGGTCTCCCACAGAGGCCCCTCCCATCATTGGCTCACACAGTTCGCTGCTGCTGCTGCCCTCACCTCCTAATTGAACTGCCTGCACCAAGTCCCTCAGGCATTGTTGGGAGGGAAAACCAAACCAACATATCAATCCCATATGCCTACTAACATTATTCATGGAGGGCTAACACTCACTAGAAGTCTAAGAATAGAACAGGGCTAGCCGCTGGAAAGAATGTGGTGACCTCAGCAGTGATTTCCAGTTTCACCCCAAATTTTGCAGTGAGCTGAAAAACAATCTCTTTTCCTACCTCCAGGGTGTCGTAGTTGCAGCTTGAATGATATTCTACATCAAAGTCATGGATGGTGAGCTGAATGCTACTCCCTGGGGCCGTGCTAATGTACCAGATACACTCCTTGTTCGGTGGATAGCTTCCAGGGTACCCAGGGCTGCTGAAGGAGCCTGTAGCGCCAGTCAGCTCCCCACCACAACCTGGTAAAAGAGCAAAGCTCAGTCAGTTCCAAGCGGGCACTGGCAACTGGAACAAATTAAAAACTTCAACTCACCAAGGGTAACTGAAAATGTGCAATGCCTAATTTAGGAGAAAAATTATAATATGAAACAACAAGAAGGAGGTGGGGGTTATAGCTCAGTGGTACAGCACACGCTTAGTACGCACAAGGCCCTGTGTTCAACCTCTAGCACCAAAGGGGAAAGAGGAGGAAAAAAATCATAGTTATAACTTATTAAATCTGTTCCTTTTTTGAGAAATATTAATTGCATCATCATATAACAATTCTTGGTCCTTATTCTTCACCTTATTCTTCATTATACTAGGTTGGGGCTTAGCTCAGTTGGTAGAGTGCTGCTCCGCACTTTCTGAGGACCCAGGTTCAATCCCCAGAACCACAAAAGTAGAAGGATGTGGCAATCTGCTCCCCCCAAAAAAACAATCCTGAAACAATCAGCCATTAAAAACTCTATGAGGGTTGCTATGAGTTGGACTTGACTCAATGGCACCTAAAAACAATTTAGGTGAGAATGATATAGTACTCGGAAGTACAATGGACCTTTCACATCTAAGAACTAGAATTATAATTGCCAATAATCAAACAGGCCCTGATCTAAAGAACTTAAGTATAAAACAAAAATGAACAAAGAATGTATATACGAAAATGTAAGGAAAAGGACAGCCGCATGTTTTATCAGTGTTTAATATCATTCTTTTGAAAGCAATTGGGCCAGATCATTACAAGTAACCAAATATTATAAAACTTCACACATAGTAAAAAAAAAATTACCACTTCTTTTTGAATGCTATATTTGACTTATAGGAATTTCCTATATTAAAACTTAAAATGATCACATGAGATAGGCATTGTTATTATCTGCATTGCTTAAATGGGCAAGTCAGTGCAAATATAGGTCAAGTGACTTGTCCAAGGTTACTTGGCTTACAAGTAGCAGAGCAAGGTTAACAACTGGTTGTGCTAGATTATCATAAAGTTGGCCCTCCTTCTGTACCTACTAACTGCAAATCAAAACATTTGAAAAAAAAATCTGCATCTTTTCTGAATATGTACAGACATTTTTCTTGTCATTATTCCTTACACAGTACAGTAGCCTTTACATTGGCTTAGGTATTATAAGTGATCAACAGATGATTTAAAGCATATAGGAGTACCGGTATGTGTAAGGTATATGTAAATATGATGCTTTTTCATGTACAGGACTAGGGCATCTGCGGTTTTGGTGTATGAGGAACCAGTCCCCTGAGGATACTGTATGCTCCCACCTAGTCTGTAGATCTTGAGTGGAGAAGGGAGAGAACATGCTACAGAAGAGGAACAATGTGAAGAAGGCTTGTTACAGACAAAACTAGAGGGAAAGACAGATGATCTCATCTTCCAATAATAATTTCTGGTGATTAAGAAAATAATATTCTATTAACATTTCTAGACCTCTTTTTCTGTATTTTCAGGATATTCTTTGCTGCATGGTAAATTCTTCCAAGTACTTTCACTTGGTCTGCTTCAATGATTTTCATGTTTAAATGTAATGCCAATTCCTCACTCTTATGAATAAATGTGCATTTTTCACACCAATGAAACAAAATTATCATGACACTAAAAATGAGGTACTAAATCTGAAATCTTGTCTATTATTAACTCAGTGTAAATTCCTCCTACACAGTGAGATAGAAAAACATTTTTACAAAGTTGAAAAGTTTTTAAAAATCCATTCAGAATCCCTATTTAACTGAAAATGCACTGAGGAGAATTTTAAGAATCTTGATTCCACAAAGAAACCTGATTTGAGCTCAAACTGCTATCTTCTTGGGTTGCCCATCTGGTTCCACTTGAAAACCTCTGTGCTTCCAGACTCTAAATTTGTTGGCTAGGAAAGTATCTTTCTTATGTCCTATAAAGTTCCTTCTTTTATTTCTGACTAAAGACCAATGCAAAAACTAGTTAAAATTAGGAGTGCTGACATTGTTTATAGACTGTGGTGGATGTTAAAAAGGTGCCATAAAAGATTGGAAAACATTAGTATTACTATAACAACACATGAAAAATTTTCCTGAAGCCAAAATCAGTAGATTGTACATCTCTGTACCACCACCCAATTCTAGGGGGCATCATTCAGTCTATTCCATAAAATGAGGTTTACTGAAGGTGCAACACATTGGTCGGTATCGATTGTGTTAAGATGTAGCACCTTTTACTAAAATACATTATAAGTAAGTGAAGTAATTCTGTTTATATTTTCAGCATTCATATCCATATATATCAAATAAATAATCCAATGAAAAAAGTCTTTTGAGGAAAATAACTTTGTACCCACATGATATAAAAGGGAATAAGAGAGCCTGGCGTGGGGGTGCATGCCTGTAATCACAGCAACTCAGGAAGCAGAGGCAGGAGGATCGCAAGCTCAAGACCAGAGGCAGTCTGTGTAATTTAGCAAGACCCTGTCTCAAAAAGTAAAAAATGGGGTAGGGGTGCAGCTCAGTGGTATAGCACTTGCAAAGCATGCAAGAGCGAGGCCCTGGGTTCAACCCCTGGTACTGGAGAAAAAAAAAGAGAGAGAGAGAGAGAGAGAGAGAGAGAGAGAGAGAGAGAGAATAAGAAAATGAAAGCTTGGATATTGCATTTCTCCATTTTTATTTAGCTTCAGTTTATCAGCCAATCTAATTCAATTTTTTAAATCATAGCTGACTCATCTAAAACTCTGTATAATATTTTTCCATTGCCTTTTCCAATTGTTTCAAGTTTCCTTGTAAATTCCTTTGCAAATAACAGGATACTAATACACTAAAACTAGTCCTTGTACATTGGAATGATAATATCAGATTCTTAGCATTTAGGGCTGTTTTGAAAAATTAATAGCTGCAGCTCTATAGATGTACAGTGTCCTTTCTCCTAAGCTTTAAAACAAGGAAAGGAAGATTTTTTAAAAAGTTATTGTTAGATATATCATTCCATTCTCATCAATTATTTGTGTGTATGTTTGTGATTTTTAAAGAGAAATTCTAATATTATAAGTGTTACTCTTCACATTTATTCATTTATTCATAAGAGTGAGGAATTGGCATTAAGTTCAAACATGAAACTCATTGAAACAGACTAAATGTGGTTATGAAAAAGAGAGATGGAGACCATTGAAGCTGGAAAACTCTTTGAAATTTTCTTTTCTCCTTCTTGCTCTCTCTACTTCTAAAATTTAATATCAAAAGGTAACAACTTTGATTTAAAAGTTCACTTCAAATGCAAAATTGAATATGGGATTTAGTAGCATTTATGGTTGAAACTATCAAGTGCTAGAAAATAAATGTACTTCTGATAATTATCATAGAAATGTAAATCCAGCTTTATAGTTTTAAATTTTGAAAAAGTAAAATAACTTTCCAGTTTTTCATTTGTTCATTCACTAGGTAAGTACTTATTGACCATACACCATAAGATAAACAGTGCTACAGAGAACAGGTATTAATGTCTCTTAAGGAAAGAAAAAAAAAAAAACAAAAATAACTGCATGTATTGACATAGTGTGCAATTACATCCACACCCTTCTTCAAGTTATTAAAGTTTTTGCTTTTTCTTCAACTTGCAATGAATAACTTTGGTAAGTTTGATTTGAAAAAAATGAGTGAATTCTATTTTATCTTTTGCATGTTAATTGGTGGTATGTTACAAACAAAATTAAATTAATAATCATGTCATTATCAGTCACATTTGTGACTTCAGTTGTGACCTAAAGTCACAGGAAGGGATAGGAAAGAGAATGCTGGAGATAAAAGTTGTAACAATCAAAATGTATCAGGCAATAACATAGGAGGTAATGTTTACACTACCAATATGCTTTTTATCATCAGGTTACATGTGTAGTTAAATGAATAATAAAATGTAAAAGAAATAGAGAAGTTTTTATAATTAGATATCTGTAATCTAATATAGATTACAGTGATTTTAAAAAGTATTTTGTGGAGCCACATAAAGAAAATCACTAATGATAAAAATACCAAGTAAGGAGAGAACAATGGCATGATGAACAAAGGCTTCCAAGAATTACATATTTAGGAGACATAGTGATAGCGGCTTTTCATACTCAATTAGCAAGTAAGAAGTTTTCATGGAGGAGATATTTCCGAACTGATTAGTTGGCATATTAGATCAAAAAGCTTTCACAAACATTCTAGCATATAAAATAGACAAAGGCTAGGGCATAAGACAAAATGGGTTCCATTACTGACTATGATAGTTTATGGATAAGTAACTTAATATCCCTAATTCTCAATTCATCTATATCAGTATTATGGTAGTTCAGCTTTCAAAGTGCTTTTAACAAGCACATTATCTTATTTGGAATTTGTAACAGCAATATGAGTTAGGCAAGAATGATAGCATCAGGCCCATTTTTAGAGATGAGCAAACTGAGGCTCAAAGAGAATAATGGGATTTGTCCATGGCAGGTGGTAAATGGTAGATCAAGGGGCCAAATCTGGCTATCCCTACATAACCTCACCCCATCTCTATTCAGTGTTCTCCCCAATGTGCCTGTTGACCATGTCAGCCTGAAGGTACTGGAATGGTAGTGGTAGACACTGTCCTCATTACTGTTTGGTCTACTGACTAAAGAAAAAAACTACCACAGCAACTTGGAAAATGTAAAGAAAGCAAAAGTCTTTTCATTGACTTCAAGGCAAATCTGACAAAATCTAATGTTAACATCAATAGAAACCAGCTGAACTGGAATAAAATAATATTTTTAAGAGTCTCATTTTTTTTTTAGTTTTAAATAGTTAATCTTTACAAAACTTTTACTGGTGACTGGTTATCTGATTTTATTTTCCTCCATAATCATAGTCATCAGCTGAAAGGAAGCACCTACCTTATCAGCAGGAAACACATTGATCTACTGAACTCCTAACAAGGAAGATTAAAGGCTGTTGCTGAACCTGCTCACATGTGTTGATAACTCAACTTTTTTTTTATAAAAGAACTTTACTAATACTGTTTTTGTTTTGTCTAAAAAAAGCTATGAGTTACAAAATTCCAGCACACACAAAAAGTAGTGATCTCCCATGTAAAACTATCTTTAAGCTTTTGTGTATGTATGTGTGTTTAATAAAATATCTTCAATAAAAGCAAACCAGCAATGAAATATTCACATATGATCACAGGCACAAAGTTTAAAAAGTATATTCTGCATTGCCCTATGGTCACTCAAATTTAGTTAGCTCTCTAAACTTAGCATTTTTCTGAAACGATATTCCATGAACCAATAGCACCAGGAGAGGTGCTAGCTTGAAACAAACGTGGCCAAAGCCCACTGAGGCTGGAGGGAAAGGAAGAGGGAAAGTTGAGGGTACCATCATGCCTTCATCTTCTAATTATTGAGGGAAATGGCTGAGAAATCAGCAGTTGATGGTAAAAAGAAGCTAAAAGTAAAACAAAATATGAAAAAGAATAAATTTTAAACATAGTAAGTGACGGTGCTCACCTACATAACTAAAGTGATTGATTTATATTTTAATAGTTTTTCTATAACTCAAAAACTCTTTCTGCTTTTCTGTAATACCTTGAGATGTGCCTCAGGGGTTAGGCCTATTTACCACCACCCAAGTAAAATAACAGCCTATACAAGGACTAGGTTGAGAGAGCAGTTACCAGTAAGGACTCTTTTGGTGGGGTAGATGTGATGTCAACTGGTAACTGAAAGCTCAGACTTTGGGGAAGGTCTAACCCAGGGAAAGGAAAAGTGTTTCCTGGAGTATACAGGCCTGGTTTCCAGTACATCTATGAGAAACGCACTAATACAATGAAGGGGATTGGGGAGACGAACTTTCAGGGAGGGGGTGTGGGGGTAGGTGAAGAAGGATTTAAGCACCTTAAAGGAACTGAAGTTGTTGTTAGGGTGAAACCCAGCAGCACCTGGTTTGGTGCTGCCTGTTAATTCTCCAGCAGTCTAAAAGTGTACATAGGCACCCTTCGGGAAATGATGAATGAAAGGTAGTGTCCTACTAAGGGAAAAGACTAATGCAAATTATTGGTCTCTAAAGACAAAGCTAAGACAAGACCTCCCAAAGTTCATAACGGCCTGACCTTAAGGATTTGTGGATTAGTTTTCTAGGGGATTTTATGAATTAACCCAAAACAGGGAACAGGGACATAGCTGGAATGATGGTGAGCTAAAATCAGAGAAGAAAATTAGGTAATACAAAGCCTTTATCTCCTGATGATAAAGGAAGAAAAGAGATAGAAATAGAAAAGAAGACCAAATGTGGTGACTGTGAGAGTGAAAAAGTTGTCCAAAGCTGCAGAACATCCTGTATTGGGGTGAGCATTATTTCTCAAATTCACATGCACCAGGAACCTGAGCCTGTAGCCTTTGTGGGAAATAAAGTCTTTGCAGATGTAATCACGTTAAAGTCATACTGGATTAGGGCAGGACTGAAGTCCAATATTGGACACAGACACACAGAAGGAGGAACACCATGGAATGATAGAGAGGTTGTAGTTACACACCCACAAGCAATGGAAAAGCCAGGATTTCTAGAAACCGGCAGGGTCTAGAAGAGGCAAAGACTCTTCCCTTGAGACTCTTGGCAGGATGTTCCTGTCAACACTTTGACTTTAGATTTCTATTTTTCAAAATAAAGAGAATGAGTCTCTATAGTCTTAAGTCACCCAGTTTTGGGGACTCTGTTAATAATCCTCATCAATTCTTTTCCTGATAAATGAGGTGGCCAAACTCCCAGGGAGGCACGAGATGGTATTAGCTCTGAGTGAGACACCTGAAGGACTGTGGATTTATAAGTTCTCCTTGCTTCTTTTTGTACTGATTATTTTTTATTTATTATCTTGAAATTAGAGGAGGTTGATCAAGGATAAGTTTAAGAAATAGAAAGTCTCCCTCTGAGAAGGCTGGAGACAAACACAGTGCCAGGCACCACAACAGGGGAAAACAAGGAAACCCAAGAACCAAACAGTTAAACCACAGTGATATTTTTATATTTCAGGAGTTGGTAAGGGTTAGAAAACTCCACCTTCCATAGGTATTTCATCCCTGCTCCAAATTTGGTAATAATCTATTTTAATTGACTTTTATATAGCAATAGGTATGGAGTAAAGTTATCTGTTTTTAATAGTGGAGACAAAAAAAGCAAAAGAATAAGCCATAACATGAAGTGAGTGACTTGGACAATAAGTACAAGGAACTCAAAAAACAATTCTGTCTATAGTTATAAAATGACGTAAATTACTACATGAGATGTCATATGAATAGTCAAAATTAAGATAATCATAGCCATCTGATGATTTGAAATGTTCTAGATTTGAATATTGAAGTTCTTTACCCTAGTACATGATTAAAAGAAATAAATGCAGTATAGCCCTATTTGAAGAGTTTTCACATAATATAAATTTCAATTTCCTATATATGAAAGGATAAAATCTTTTTTATCTTAACCAATCTCATCATCTTCTCAGTTTGATTGACTATTTCTATTTCTTTCTAATCTACTCATTCCAACTGAATTCAAAAATGTTTTCCCAGTAGAAATTCTTTGCTTACAATTCTTCAAGAGAAACTAATCTATCAACCATTCCCTCCCCTACTCCTCAGATATTTTTGAAATAATTGAAAAATCTTTAAACAAAACATAGTATAAAAATATCTGGGTCGGTGCCATGGTGGTGCCCACTTGTAATCCCAGTGACCTGGGAGGTGGAGATGAGAAGATAGCAAGTTCAAGGCCAGAGGAAGCTTGAGTACATTAGTGAGATCTTGTCTCAAAATAAAAAATTTTAAAAGGACTGAGGATGCAACTCAGTGGTAGCGTACATGCAAAGTATGCACAAGGACCTGGATTTAGCTTGCTCAGTACTGAAAAAAAAATCTGTCAAAGAAATGAAATGAAATCAAGTAAATAAGACTAAATTCACCCCAAATAGAGATGTCATGCCTAAGGCTACTAATAGCTACTGTAGGAAATTCTACAAAGACTGTGAAAACACATTATCTTTATATAATTTGTAAGTGTAACACTCGTATTTCTATTTAGAAGTATTTATCCTAAAACTACAGTCTTTGCAATTCATTATTTCAGTAGACAGTCTTTTTCAGGGAGAAGTTCAGGGAGCTCCCGAGCTCTGCCTTATTTCCCTCTCTCTCTTCCTAATTGAAAACCCTAGAGGGTCACTATGACTTGGACCTGACTCAATGGCACCTAACAATAACAACAAACAATTCTTTCTTTGAGCTGGAGTTTAGCTCAGTTGGTAGAGGGCTGCACTGCATTTTCTGAGGCTCTTAGTTTGATCCCCAGCACCCCAAAAATTGGAGAAGGATGTGGCAACCCACTCCCAAAACAATCTCTGAAACAGCCATTGAAAACCCTGTGAGGGTCACTAGGAGTTGGACCTGAATCGACAGCAGCTAAAAACAACAACAACAACAACAACAACAAATTGTTGCATATTATTGGGGCTGGGGTTTAGCTCAGCTGGTACAGTGCTGCTCTGCACTCTCTGAATACCCAGGGTCTATCCCCAGCATCACAAAAATGGGAGAAGGATGCGGCAGTCCACTCTTGAAGCAATCCCAAAGAAATCAGTCATTGAAAACCTGGGTCGCTATGAGTTGGACCCAATTTGATGGCATATAACAAGACAATTCTTTCCTTCACTTTGCCCTCAACCCTCAACCTTTGCTCCACAGGGAGGTTATTTTTCATGAACAAATGGACAAACATGCGTAGTGCTAAGTTAGCCGTGGTGGTGTCCTGACCCTCCACATTCTCTCCAAACCTGAGCCACAGGATTATGTTTTCAGATTCTTACCCCTAGGGCTGCAGGACCCTCACAGGCAAAAGCTGCAGCCAGCCAAGCAGGCTATGTGCCTACCTCAGGGGAGACAAAATAACTAAATTCACCAAGTCCTCACATGTTCTCGTCCATCCTCCATAGTCTATGCCAAGATAAGCCAATCTCTTCTAGGGGGCACTACCCTGTCTCTCTTTACTAATATAACTTTTCTCTCTTATTAGCCAGGTTGTATAACTAACCTTTGGTAACAGACTAGATGATCTTGTGGTTTTTCTCAGATCCATTAATTTTATGTTGTTGTTATTATGGTTAGGTGCCCTAGAGTAGTGTCTGACTCATAGTGACTCTCATAAGATTTGCAATGGCTGATTGTTTTGGGATTGCTTCAGGAGTGGATTGCCATGTCTTTCTCCTGTTTTTGCAATGCTTAGGGTTGAAGTCAGATCCTCAGAGAGTGTAGAACAGCACTCTACCAACTGAACTCAACCCCAGGCATCAATCATATGTGATAACTCCAAAAGAAGGGTATTTTATAAATCACTAATAAAATGGGGCTGGAGGTGTAGCTAAGTGGTAGATTACATGTTTAGTATGTGTAAGGCCCAGGGCTCCATCCTCTGCACCAAAAAAAAAAAAAAAAAAAAAAGACATACTGTGTGGAAGGATAGACAATGTTGTTGTTAAGTGCCATCAAGTCAAGCCTGACTCATAGTGACCCTATATACTTAGTCATAGGGTTTTCAATGACTGATTATTTGGAGACTGCCTTGCGAGTGGGCTGCCAGGTCTTTCCCCCATTTTTGTGGTGCTGGGGATCAAACCTAGGGCCTCAGAGAGTGCAGAGCAGAACTCCAGCCCTTAAGACAAACAATAGCTATTGTGAACCAGTCCTTTGGCAGGCAATGCTCTCCCACCCCATCACAAGTTCCTGGTTTTTACTGCTACTTGAACTTAAAGAAAAGATGAATTGTACAATTTAGTGGTGAATCCTTGGAGCCAGAACATTATTTACATAGGAAAGATTGCATACATTTCTTTTAAAATATGTATTATTATGGAAATTTAGTTATAAAACTTTCTATCCTAAGGTCTGAAGTTCCTTGCTTTGCAGTATCTCTTCTGGTATTTTGTTTTGTTTGGTTTTGGTTTTTTGCAGTGGAAGTTGTGGGGAAATATTTGCTCTCAGGCAGAGTGTGGCTACTTAGAGCACAAGCTTTGGAGTTTGACATGATAGGTTTCATTTTATGTCCTGTTTCCACCATCTATTGGATTTGTGCATCTGGGCTAGGTACCCAACTACTTTAAGGCTCTTTCTTCAGTTGTATTCATCCATAATATTGAGATGCTAATGCTTATAGGGATAACATATGAGATAATATTTTTAAAGCACTCAGCACATTGTAATCATCTTTTTTTTTTTTTTTTTTTTGCAGTACTTAGGGTTCAAATCTAGGGCATCACACATGTTTGGAAGTACTCTACCCTAGCCCATTTTTCATTCTGTTATCTTGAGACAGGCTCTTGCTAAATTATTCAGGCTGCCTCTAGCTTTGAACTTGTGATCTTCCTGCCTTCACCTCCAGAGTCTCTGGGATTACAAGCATGAACCTACGCATCCACTTGTAATATCATTTTAAAAACAACATCAACATCCAGCACCACAAAAAATAAACAATAGTAATAATAGAACAAATTAGATATCAACTAAGTCAATGCACTGAGCATTTAATCATATTTTAATGAAATTTTTTAGGACATATAGTTAATTTTTATCATATTTAATCTCTTAAGACAAATTTAAAATTACATTTAGGTGGGAAAAACCTATATGGTTTATCCTATGTGTAGTCTATATAACTAGGAGAAAAAAAAGTCAGGAACAAAGTATATTAATGTCATTACATATATGTTGTTGTTGTTAGGGGCCGTTGAGTCAGTATCCGACTCATACTAACCCTCATAGGGTTTTCAATGGCTGACTATTTCGGGATTGCCTTGGGAGTGGATTGCCAGGTCCTTCTCCCATTTTGGCGGTTCTGGGCATTGAACTTGGGACCTCAGAGACTGCAGCACAGTGCTCTACCAACTGAGCTAAATCCCAGCCCCCATTACATATATGTTGTTTGTTGTTGTTAGGTGCCATCGAGTCGGTATCCGACTCATTGCGACCCTCATAGGGTTTTCAATGGCTGACTGTTTCGGGATTGCCTTGGGAGTGGATTGCCAGGTCCTTCTCCCATTTTTGCGGTGCTGGGAATTGAACTCGGGACCTCAGAGACTGCAGCGCAGCACTCTACCCGCTGAGCTAAATCGCAGCCCATTACATATATAGAGAATACCAAATTCTACTAACACTTCTACAGTGTGGTTACTCTCCTACACCAGAGACTCATTCTTGATTTGGCGAGACAATGATGACTAAAATTAGTTTTTCTGAGTACACAGCAGCATTCACGTAAAACAGGTCCTTGGATACCTAACGTTTGAGACAAATATGGTGATATTTAAGGAAATGTTTGTACAGAAAAAAAATCTGAGGACATATATTAATGTTCTACATTAAACATCATGCTTTATATGTACAAGTCTAGTCATTCTGGCCTGCTTCAATATTTGAAACTGAAAATAAAATGTGTGGTTTCTTTTTTCATGTTGTATAAAAAAGGTGGAATCCCCTGGAAAGTATGTGTAAGGGCTATCAGGGATGTTGTTGCTAGGAAACCAGAACACAAACAGAAGATTCGAGAAAGTCCTTCCTCTGGCTTAAAATCAAGGACTATTCCTAATTGTGCAATCTATGATTTGGGAAGATCATGGTTGTGTGAGGGTTATTTTTTTATATATGTACTTATATAACTGTTTCAAAGAGCAGCAATAGAAATAGAGCTCAAAATTTTCAAACAGTAGCGACATGGGAATTGGGATTAAGACTTCTGAAAGGCCCTTGCTAGAGACTCAGAGCCAATATTAAGTGAAGGTCAACTGTGTGTATGTGTATTTACTGTTGTTGTCAAGGAGGTGAAAATGTCAGGGTTTAGCTTTCTCACTCATTCTGAAAGGTCTGCATATGTTTTACATTGCCTCTGTGCACTGCCAATTTGCTGGAAAAGCTCTGAAGTCAAGGCAAACTGCCCCAAGATTTTCTTAGTAAATTATTATTCCAAAAGAGAAGTTATTGGTGAACAGGTTTTTTTTGTTTTTGTTTTCGAGATAAGGTCTCCATATTGCCCAGGCTAGTCTTGAACTCACGGGTTTAAGCAAACATTCTGCCCCAGCCTCCTACATCCCTGGGACAACCGGTATGCACAACTGTTTCTGACTTGATAAGCAGATTTTTTAAAGTTAGCGTTGCCCATTAAGAATTTCTTTGTGCTGGGCATGGTGGTGCAAGTCTGTTGTCCCAACCTACCTAGGCAGCTGAGGCAGGAGGGTAGAGAGTTTGACTCCAGTGTGGGTTCCACATAGTGAGTTCCACATAGCGAGTTCCAGGCCAGGCAGCCTGGAACACATAGTGGGACTTTGTCTCAAAAATAAATAATTAAAATAAAAAGAGAAGAAAAAAGAAAATAATCCTCCTGTGAGAAAAAAAGCAAAGATATAAATGAAAATCAGATACGGTGTCATAATGCAGAAATATGTGCTTGGGTTTCGCACTAAAAGAGTATTTAGTTCCAGTCCCCACCCTTAAAAACATTTTAAAAGTGTCACAAAGACAAAAGTCCAAAATAATGACTAGCCTAAAATAGTCATAATGAGCAGGGCAGGCTATAACATGCATCAGTATGACAGGATATCTGATCAGCATTTAGGAAAATATCTTTTAACTTAAACTAAACTAGTAGTTCTTGCTTCTCTCTTTTCTTAAATTTCTACCCAAGCCAAATAGGATTTATCTTATTTCATGCTATAATAATAAAACAACTATGGATTCCATGTTTTTACTCATTTATCTTCAGCAAGCATTTACTTATAAACTTGGTGCATAAAAGATACATCCTTGATCATAAAGGAAGTTCCTTTAGAGGCAAATGGACAGGTGTGTTACCACTTCTCTCTCTGTAATATTATATTTATCATAGCAGGAAATGACACTGTGAAAGCAATTCCATCACCAACAGAGAGGAAGGTCTCCACCTGAGATTGGGACCAGATGGCATGATTCACAGCCCAGATTTGTAAGCTGAGATCTTTGCTGACCATAATTCACAAAGTCACTTTCATTGCAAATATCATACCTTCAGATTGCTTTGAATTTTTTTCACTATGAGGAAGCAAGGCTCAAGACAGACCACAAGAGAATGATCATTCAATAATAACAGGGGTCCTAAAATAATTTTCAAATATGAAAACCCAGTTAACATAATTCTGTATTTCAAAGTTATAGCTTTGAAAAAATTATAAGAAAAAGGGAATGTGTCATTGTGGGTCAGAATTTACCACAGTGCTGGCCCTAGTCCTTCAGCGTCTTTGTGGAGAATCTATTCATTGGAGCATTTCTACCCCCTGGATCTTCAGCCATCATGACTCTGCAAACCTGCATCCCCATCTCTCAGTAGCCATGACCCAGGGAGGTCCCCACTATGTCCATGATCTGTGACTTGTCCATGCATAATTATCTCCCTGGATATTCCCCATGCCCTGCTTTAAAAACAACTGTGGTCACCTATTTCTTACTATATGAAGTTCAAACTTGTCTGGCTGGCTTTTTAAGTTCTGTAGGATGTAGCCTCAGAAGGTCTATGTAGCCTTATGCCCTGCTCTCCTCATTATCTAATGCTTGCCTCTTCCTCTTCTATTATGCAAACACTGAAATTCATCAATTTTTGTTCTGCTCATTTTTCAGGTGCTCTAAAACCTCAGAGATTTTTCCACCCACTTGTTGTTAGGTGCTGTCAAATCAGTGTCTGACTCATAGCAACCCTATGTACAATAGGCAAAACACTATTGTCAGTGCTTCTCTAATATTCATAGGGTTTTCAATGGCTGATTGATTTTTGGGAGTTGGTTGATGGGTCCTTCTCCCATACCTACAGTATATCGTGTTCCCAGATAGTCTCCCATCCAAATACTAACCAGGCCCTACCCTGCTTAGCTTCTGAGATGGGGATCGGATGCCACAGGGCTATGGCTGTAGGTTTTCCTACGCACTAAGGTCCCCTTATTAGCCTTACAACAGGAACCTCCCACTTTAGCAATTCTGTTAATTTTCTACAGCTATGTTTTTTGACTGGGTTGTGCATACCTTGAAGACAAAGACTAATGCAGTATTTCTTTTATATTCCTTCAAAAACTGTGCTCAGTAACGGACATCTATTTCATCAAGTTCATAACTCCAAATTCACCAATTTGCAACATATAACAAAATATTTTCTCTGCCCCAAGTCCTCACAGACAATTGCCTTAAGGACATATTTTCTGAACATTTCATGTTGTTGTTGTTAGGTGCCGTCGAGTCGGTATCCGACTCATAGC
>VMDO01016693.1:0-47055 GCA_007922755.1 Pedetes capensis | reverse complement strand
CTCCAGGGATTGTTCTCTCCTGACTACATGTCCGAAATATGTAAGACACAGTTTGGCCATTCTTGCTTCCAAGGAGCACTCTGGTTGTACTTCTTCTAGGACAGATCTGTTGGTTCTTTTGGCAGTCCATGGTATATTCAATAGACGTCTCCAGCACCACAATTCAAAAGCATCAATTCTTTTTCTGTCTCTCTTGTTCAATTGTTCATATTGGATGGTGGCAAACCAATACATCCACATCCTCCCCTCTGGGGAATAAATGTTAAGTGCATCCCAAATGGACTTAACTAACATTTGGGTTTTCCCTATGATCTGCCAGTCATAAAACACCTGAGCTCCATCTAGAACAACTATGAGGCTCAAAGTCCCTACATCTATGCTAACAGCTGCCCTGGGGTTTCACAGTGTCTTTACAATAGATTACCTTTACAAGGTAATCCAGATCCTCCCCTTCCTTACTATCTCTATAAGGAGGCATGTGGCAGGGCAGGAAGCAGAAGCAGCTTATAAAATAATGCCTGGTTTTTATTTTCTACAAGGCTAAATCTGTTAAGGCTATAATTGTGGGGCAGAGGTCTCTGGCTATAAAGCATTTCCCAGCCTAAAAAATAAAATAAAATAAAGGAGCTGGGCACGGTAGTGCAAGTTTATAATCCCAGCGATTTGGGAGGCAGAGGCAGGAGGATCGCAAGTTCAAGACCACAGGCAGTGTGCGTAATTTAGCAAAACCCTGTCTCAAAAAGAAAATAAAAGTGGGCTGGAGAAAATAAAAGTCAGCTCAGTGGTACAGCACTTATAAAGCATGCAAGCGCGAGGTCCTGGGTTCAACCCCCAGTACCGCAAAAAATAAATAAAGGAACCCGTGGGCAAGAGGAAGCATCTGTGGATCCTACAACAAAGAGTGCTTGAATCCCAGAAGAGGATCCAGACAGAAAGGGTTGCCTGGGATGTCTGGGGTTGTAGATCACAGTTAAACTTTCAAAGGATACCTGTGTCTTGAGATTAACCCAGAAGTAGCCTGAAGGCTGTAAGGGGCAGGTACAGGGGGTACGTCAGCATAACCTGGAGGCACAAACATTCCTTCCCATTCCCCAATACTTTGTCATGCACCTTTACAGGACCCCACAATCTTAACACAACTCAGTGGTGGATAAAATGGGAATGATGTAAGGGGGTATGGAGGTTAGAATCTTTGTTGAGCTGGGGAAAAAAAAAAGTAAGTAATATATCTTACACCAGAGCTTATCAATTGAGATTCAAACTCACTGTGTGGCACTGACTGGTTCTAATATATATTAAAATCCCAGTTTTTACAAGTGGGGCACTGATGAATGGATTCGCCAGCCTGGCAGCCTGGCTTCAGCAGCTGGGCGCCATGTGTGTACAGGTTCAGAAAGGAAGCTCAATGCCCAGAGCTCCACTCCTCTCCTCTCCTTTCCTTTCCTTTTTTCTCTCTCTTCCTCCCTCTCTCTCTCTCTCTCTCTCTCTCTCTCTCTCTCTCTCTCCCCCATCTCCCTCCCTCTCTCCATCCCTCCTGCCCTCTCACTCTCTCTCACACACATACACACAGAGCATACAAGCAGGATCATCTCCTCCTTTTCACCATCATTTTTGTCATTTTAAGGCTGCTTTGAGTTATTCTAGAACTAGGGAAGAAGGAAATGTATTTGCTTGCTTGCATGCTTGCTTGCTTATTGCCACTTTGTTCCAAAATAAGTATTAAAGTAACTGCAAAAAGACTGTGAGGAGAGGGGAGAAAGATGTTGTGACCTATCAGCTAGTCAACCAGTAACTCAGAAAGAGAAGCAGGACACGCACAAGGGGCTTAATAAGCATAAGGTAGAAGTGGCTTCAGATGAGGCTAGGAAGCAGATGGGAGATGGAGATCATGGGGTGCCTTGTATGTATGCTAGAGCCTAGATTTGCTCCTGTAGGACCTGGACTGATGGGTTATAAGTTGTTGTTGTTGTTGTTAGGTGCCGTCAAGTCGGTATCCGACTCATAGCGACCCTCTGTGCAACAGGGGAAACACTATTGTCAGTGCTTCTCTGCTGTTCATAGGGTTTTCAATGGCAGATTGATTTTTGGGAGGGGGTTGCCAGGTCCTTCTCCCAAGCCTACAGCTTCTGGTGTTCCCTGGCGGTCTCCCATCCAGGTACTAACCAGGCCCGACCCTGCTTAGCTTCCGAGATCTGACAGGATGGGATGCCACAGGGCTACAGCTGCAGGCTGGGGGTTATAAGTAGTTTCCCCTTATAGACAGGTCACTCTGACCAGTATAGGGAAGGGACTGGAGAGGTACCCATCTCTGACAAGAATAGTTGCCTTGTCCAGTTATTGTAATAGTCCAGTAATAAATGCTGACAGCCTGAACTGAATTACTGAGATCAGAGATGGAAAGGACAGTATGGACTTGAGAAATATTTAGAGACTAACAACAACAATAGAAAAAGAAAAGGGTTGGGCATAAAGGCATGTACCTATAATCCCAGTGACTTGGAAGGCACAGACAGGAGGATCTCAAGTTCAAGGCCAGAGGCAGCCATGTAATTTAGCAAGACCCTGTCTCAAGGTAAAAAATAAAAAAGGGACTGAGGGGGAAGCTCAAGCACTTGCAAAGTATGTGCAAGCCCCTGGATTCAGGCCTCCAGTACGAGACAGAGACAGAGACAGAGAGGAGACAGAGAGAGACAGACAGACAGACAGACTGAGACTAGAGGAAGGTTGGGCCATGGCAGATAGCATAGGAAGTTAAGGAAGTTCACCATGAGGGCATGAAAAAAGGTCAGAAGTCACGCAGAACCATAATGGTGGGGAGCCAGAGAAGAGCAGGAGGAAAATAAGTGGGTCTCAAGCAAGCTACACAAAGACGGGTTCAGGTGTCGAGATTCTTTCTGATAAGTCACTTAGTATCTGGTGATTCCAACTGATGTAAAGCACGAGGTTGGCTAGAAGCCAACCATGAGGAGACCTGCACTGCCCTAACCGCAGCCCTGGCTCCAGGCGCTACAGTGAGTGACCCATGGAAACCTGCTTCTTCCAGAGGCTGTAGTTGGCCAGTACCATGCAAGGCTCTGCTGAGATCACAGCACACCGGTGACAAAGGTGTGCTTTATTTTCAGTCCTTTATTTGTCCCTTTTCTCATATACGTAGAGAAGAAGAGTGTATAAACCATTGTGTTCACTGTCCCCTTTCTGACAGGAGTTTTATTAGAGAACATAATAGATACAACACTATCATAATTCCTACAACATTTCATGAGCTTTGATATTATTCTACTTAAAAATACAAAAATAACAATATCCGTATCTCCTCTGACCTCTAATTATCTATAAGCAGTAGATAAACTGTGCTTATAAGGCAAGTTTCTTCATTCCTTCACAGTGCCCACCACAGGGCTCTATTCTCAGTTACTCAAATCTGATGCTCTGGCTAAGGACCACATGGCCCTCTCCTCCTTAGTCTCAATGTGTGCTGATGAGCTGTGTGCATTCCAATCCCCTGACCTTCCTCTTGTTCCCAGCTGCCCTCTTGACCCTGAAATATTGCTTGATATTTTTTTAATCCTCCCTTTTGCAACCAGGGACTTTCCAGTGGGTGTAATGCTTCCTCCAACAATTACATAAAGCAAAGAAGAACTTTTGTAAACATGCATCTGGGTCCAGAAAATATGATAAATTTTATCAGAGACACATAAACATATACTCCATGAAATATATAAAATGTCATCTCCTTGTATAACACTGTATTCTCCCTGCTGAACTGGCCCTGTGTGTGTTTACAGCACAGGAGCCAGCTGCACAGTTGGTAGGTGAAGGCTAGGGTACTCTCAAAAATCTATGCAATAGCTGGGTGTAGTGGGAAACACCTGTAATCCCAGTGACTCAGGAGGCAGAGGGAAGCAGGAGGTTTATGCATTCCAGAGCAGAGGCAGCCTGAATTTAGTGAGACACTGACTCAAAATAATTAAAAAAAAAAAATTTTTTTAATGGGCCGGGGGTGTAGCCCACTGGTAGAGCACTTGCAAAGTATGTGTAAGGCTCCTGGCTCAACCCCAAGTACTGCAAAAACAAGTAAATATGAAGTCTATGTAATGAAAATCACTGTCTACTGGTGTGATGGCTAATGTCAACTTGACTAGGTCATGGCACCCAGATTTTGGCAAAGCATCAGTGTAGATGATGTTGTGAAAGAATTATACTACATAGTATGGTGGATCTCGTCCAATCAGCAGGACTTAAAAGCTTTAAGATTTCCTGAACAAGGAGTTCTCCTCAAGTTTACAGCACAGAAACTCTGAGTGTTCAGCCTGAAGCCCTGCAAGTCAATATGAGACCGTAAAACCAACTCTTACAGGAATTTCCAGCCTGCCCTACAAACTTCAGATCTGCCAGCACCACAATATCCTGAGCTAATTCCTTAAAGTAAATAAATCTGAGCCAGGTGCTATGACACATGCCTGCAAACCCAGTGACTCAGGAGGATGAGACAAGATGATCGTGAGTTCAAGGCCATTGGCAGCCTGCCCAACTTAGTGAGAACCTGTCTCAAGATAAAAAATAAGGACTTCCAAGTAAGATGGCGTATCTGAGGCAATCTCCATGTGATGCAGTAAAGCAATGGAGTCAGAATAGGAAAGAATGGACTCTATTCCAACGAGGGAAAGACAAGGAAAGCACAGAAATCACAAAGGATGTTCTCAGATTTCAGAGTGCAGAACAGAGCTGAGCAGCAAGAGGGAGTGAGCAGGACATATCTCCAGCTGTGGTCCCAAGGTGGGGTATGAGAACCAGAACCTTCACTCAAAAAGGCAAGCTGGATAGCCTGGGTGGGCAAATTGGCAGTAGTACAGGACAAGCCCACAGTCTTTGAAGCCTTTGGACCTTTAAGGGGATTTGATAAGACAGTGGCTCTTCCTGACTGGGTGGGGAATGGAGGGTCATCATTGGAGAAGAAACTCATTTTGCCATGTTCCATATCTCAGAGGGCCGTGATTGGGTGCCATCTACAGTGGGAACCGATTGTCTGAGATTGAGCTACTCTGAGAGCCTAAAAACAAAGAATAATCACTGGTCAGGGAGCCTGGGAATAACCTACCACAACCTCAGGGTGTGACACAGCTGTGGTAGGCAGTTACAGAGCGAGGGAAGGTGGGATGCTGACACACTAGGAGGTTCCAACAAAGTGGATAGTAGCTCTACCCCAAGAAAAAGAATCAACTCCATCTCCTATGGGGAGCTACGAAGACTGACAACTCAGGGCTGAGGTCAAACAAAGACTTCATCTTCAACTGCCCACCACCTCCACCTAACAGATTCCAATATTACAGCATACAAAAGGAAGCTGCTCCAGTACTTTACCTTTTCTTTCTTTCTTTTTTTTTTTTCCCCCAGCTCAGGTTGTGCTGAGGATTGAATTCAGGGCTTTGCATGGGGTAGGTGCTATAGCACACCCAGCACACTCTTTTCTTACTTTTGAAACAGGGTCTCATTGAGTTGCATAGGTTGTTTCTGGCTTGGGACTCAAGGTCCTCCTACCTCAGCCTCCTGAGACACTGAGATTACAGGTATTCGTGATGGTGTCCTGTTTTTTTGTGGGTGTTTTTTCTTTTTTGTATTCTTTCATTTCCCTCTTTTCACCATTAATTTTGTTTTCCTCATTTCTCTTCTAATGTTATTTTTATCTTTTCTCATTTTGATTTTCTTTTTCATCTTTTGCTGTCTATTCATCTATTTCTATTTACCATAATTTTAATATCATTTTTACTTTATCTTTTTTTAAAAAAAGAAATCTCTCGGGATTTTTACTTCTTGTTGCTCTTCTTTTTTTTCTTTTCTTTTTTTTTTTTTTTTTTTCTGCACTAAAGGTTGAACCCAGGGCCTCGTGCTTGCATGCTCTGCAAGTGCTAGACTACTGAGCTACACCCTCAACCCATTTTTTTTACTTTTTGAGACAGGGTCTCACTAAGTTACACAGACTGCCTCTGGTCTCAAATTTGCAATCTTCCTGCCTCCGCCTCCCAAGCTGCTGGGAATACAGGCATGCACCACTACACCCCGGCTCCTTCTTGTTGCTCTTCTTATGTTTATCTAATATACACTTTTTCTTTATTGGGCAGTCTTTTTTTTATCTTCTCCTCTTTTCTCTCCCTCTTCCTAACATTCATTTCTTTTCTTCATCTTCATTTTCCTTTCTTAACCCTTGCTGCTTCCTCCTTCTTCCCCTTTCTCTGCAGTCCTCCTTTGTATTCTAACAAATTACTACTTTTACCTTCATCCTAAATAATTTGTAACTTCATAGCTTACGCTGTATTATTGTAGTCATTTTCTGCTAAATGGGATTGGTCATGCAGCAGTTGGCTTTAACTGATTTTAAGTGTAATTCTGGATCTGGTTTGGTTGGATATTGTTCCTGTTACTGGTTTGTCTTCCCCTCTGAGTGTGGTCCTGGGGATTGAGGAATTATTATGTTCAGATATTAACAAGAAAAAAACAAAAGAGCATGACCATAAATTTCAAGAACTCTGAAACAGGATCAAGAGACCAAAGTTAAAAATCCAGGGGTTAGAAAAAGCTGAGACAAAAACTAAAAACAGAAAACCAATTCAACAAAATTATAGTAGAAAATTACCCCAATCTTGGGGAAGAAATGAATATCTAACCACAAGAGGTATTCAGAACACCAAATAGACATGACCAGTTAAATGTCAAGATTACAGAACAAAGAAACATTTTTCAAAACAGCAGGAGAAAAACACCAACTCACTCACAAAGGCAAACCCCTCAGAATGATATCCGACCTCTCAGTACAAACCCTAAAATCCAAGAAAACATGGAGTGATATATTTCAAGCCCTTAAAGTAAATAACTACCAACCAAGATTATTATATTCAGCAAAGTTATTATTTGAAATCAGTGGAGAAATAAAGACATTCCCAGACAAGCACATGCTAAAGTAATTAATGACCACCAAGCCAGTACTGCAGAAGATACTTAAAGGAATCCTACACATAAAGGATAAAGAAAGGTAGTTTCAATCATAAGAGCACAGGAAAGAATAACCTCTTTGGGAAGAAGAAATGAACTACTGATAATTGTTAGGAAAGAGTTAATCACATGTAACTCAAAAAAACAGCAAACCTAGAATATAAATAATTGAGAAAGAAGAGAACAAATATTAAGACAACCAATCAGGAAAACACCTAATACAATTACAGGAATTAGCAAACCCCTCTCAATTAGAAACTTAAATATAAATGGTCTTAACTCTCCAATTAAAAGACACAGGAGAGTTGATCAAATTAAAAACCAAGATCCAAGAGATCTTGGTCTGCAAGAAATTTCACTGGTACATTTCACTGGCAAGGACAAACACACTGAAAGTGAAAAGATGGAAATTGATATAACAAGCAAATGGAAGCCAGTCAAAAGCAGGAAGTCATTCTTTTATTAGACAAAGTAGACTTCAAGCTAAAATTAGAAGAGACAAAGAAAGACTACATATTAATAAAGGGAACAAGCCATTAATAAGATACAATTGTAAATATACATATGCATCAAACTTCAGTACACCCAATTCATAAAACACCGCCACTACTCATAGGTCCAGATATAATAATGGTTTGGTGACTTCAATGTCCCACTCTCGTCAATAGATAGAACATCCAGGTAAATAATCAATAAAGAAACTTCAGAGTTCAACAGCCCAATAGATCAAATGGACTTAATACATATCTATAAAATAGTCCATACAAAAGCTAGAGAATATACATTCTTCTCAGGAGCCCATGGAACTTTGTCTAAAAGAGATCACATTTCAGGCCATAAATCAAGTCTTAACAAATACAGTAAAAGTGAAATAATTTCTTGTATCTTATTGGACTACAATGGAATAAAATTAGGAATCAACAGTATGAAAAACTACAGAAACTATACAATACATGGAGATTAAACAATATACTCTTAAATGATCAGTGAGTCCTTGAACAAATCAGGAAAGAAATGAAAAAATTCCCACAATCAAATGAAAATGAAAATGCAATCTACCAGAAATTTTGGGATACAGCAAAGGTGATTCTAAGAGGGAAGTTTATAGCTATGAGTGCCAACATTAAGAAATCAGAGAGGACTCAAATAAATAATGTAAAGATGTACCTCAATGTCTTAGAAAAACAACAATAACCAAAAACCAAAATCTGTAGATTGAAAGAAATAATAAAGATCAGAAAAAAATTAATGAAATGGAGACTAAAAAAATAATACATAGAATTGATGAAAAAAAGAGTTGGTCCTTTGAAAAAATAAACAAGACTGACAATCTCTTAGACAAACTAACCAAACAAAAGACAGAGAAGACTCAAATTAATAAAAATAGATGTGGAAATGGGGACATTACAACCAATGAAATCCAGATACCAATGAAATCCAGAAAATCATTAGGGAATACTTGAAAACTTACAGTCCAAGAAACTAGAAAACTTAGATGAGACAGATAAATTCATAGACACATGTGACCTACCAGAATTAAATCAAGAAGACATAAACAACCTGAACAGACCTAAAATGAGAAGCAAGATTAAAGCAGTAATAGTTTTCCAACAAAGAAAAGCCCAGGACCAGACGGATTAACTGTCAAATTCTATAAGACATTTAAAGAAAAATTAGTACTAATGCTCTTCAAACTATTTCATAAAATAGAAATGGAAGGAACACTACCAAACTCATTCTCTGAAGCAGCATTACCCAGATACCAAATCTAGATAGGGATACAACAAAAGAAAGAAAACTATAGACCAATTTCTCTGATGAACATAGATACAAAAATCCTTAATAAAATACCTGTAAATTGATGTCAAAAACACATTTAAAAGATCATATACTATGATCAAGTTAGTTTCATTCCAGGGATGCAAGGCTAGTTCAACATACGCAAGACAATAAATATAATGTAGCACATAAAAAGACTCAGAGACAGAAATTCACATGATCATCTCAATGTTGTTGTTGCTGTTGTTAGGTGCTATTGAATCATGTTCAACTCATAGCAACCCTCATAGGGTTTTCAATGGCTGATTCTTTCAAGATTGCCTTGGGAGTGGATTGCCACGTCCCTCTCCCATTTTTGCAGTACTGGGAATCGAACCTGGGACCTCAGAGACTGCAGAGTAGTGCTCTATCAACTGAGCTAAATCCCAGCCCCGATCAT
This sequence comes from Pedetes capensis, assembly GCA_007922755.1. Lineage (NCBI taxonomy): Eukaryota > Metazoa > Chordata > Mammalia > Rodentia > Pedetidae > Pedetes > Pedetes capensis. The sequence goes on along the minus strand of VMDO01016693.1, from coordinate 37,850 downwards.
CTCAATAGATGATGCAAAAAAAGGCCTTTAACAAAATTTAACATCCTTTTATGGTAAAAGCCCTGAAAAAGTAGGAATAGAAGGAACATACCTAAACACAATAAAGGCAATTTATGAAAAACCTACAGCCAATATCACACTCAATGGAGAAAATCTGAAAGCATTTCCTTTAAAACCAAGAATTAGACAAGAGTGTCCACTCTCTCCACTGCTATTTAAAATAGTAACTGACCTCGTAGACACAGCAAAAAGGCAAGAGAAAGAAATAAAAGAGATCCAAAAAGGAAAGGAAGAAGTTGAATTATCTCTATTTTTAGATGATATGATCCTACACTTAAAAGATCCTAAAGACTTCATCAGAAAACTTTTAGAGCTGATAAACACTTTCAGCAAAGAAGCAGGATACAAAATCAACATAAAAAAAATCCATAGCCTTTCTATATACCAATAACAACCAGGGTGAGAAAGAAATCAGGAAAACAATCCCATTCACAATACCTTCAAAAATAATAAAATATCAAGGAATAAACCTAATGAAGGATATGAGAGATCTGTACAATGAAAACTTCAACACACCAAAGAAACAAACTGAAGATGACACAAAAAGATAGAAAGGCCTCCCATGCTCATGGATCAGAAGAACTCATATTGTGAAAATGGCTATATTACTAAAAGCAATCTAAGATTTAATGCAATCCACTTCAAAATCTCAATGAATGACATTCTTCACAAAACTAAGGAAAGCAATCCTAAAATTTGTATGGAAGCAAAAGACCTCAAATTGCTAAAGCAAACCTAGCCCAAAAGAACAATGCAGAGGACATCACAATACTGGATCTCAAATTATACTACAAGGCTATACTAACAAAAACAGCATGGTACTGGCACAAAAACAGATATGCAGACCAATGGAATAGACTAGAGGACCCAGAAAAAAAAAAAAAAAAAAAAAAAAACATGCATCTACAATCACCTGATGTTCCACAAAAGTGCCAAAAATGTAAGTTGGAGAAAAGAGAGCCTCCTCAATAAATGGTGCTGGGAAAACTGGCTATCCTCACATAGAAGACTGAAACTAGATCCCCCTCTCTCGCCTTGTATGAAAATCAGTTCAAATCAGACCTTAATGTAGACCAGAAATTTTGAAACCATTAGAGGAAAACATAGGAGGAAACACTTGAAGACACAAGCATAGGCAAGGACTTTCTGAAAACGACCCAAAATCACAGGAAACAATAACAAGAACTAACAAATGGGATTGCATGAAATTAAAAATGTTGTGCAGAAGCTTATTAAAGTGAAGAGACAGTCTATAGAATGGCAGAAAATCTTTGCCAGCTATACAGATAGGGGATTATTACCTAGACTATATGAGGAACTCAAAATTAAACACCACAAAAAGCAAAATATCTAATCAAAAAATGGGCAAATAAATTGAAGAGAGCTCACACACAAAAAATACAAATGGCCAAAAGTCATAAGAAAAAATGTTCAACACCCTTAGCCATCAAGGAAACGCAAACAAAAACTACATTGAGATACCATCTCACCCCACTCAGAATGGCTGCCATTAACAAATCAAGTAACCACAAATGCTGTTCAGGCTGCAGGAAGAAAGGAACTCTAGAATACTTTTAGTGGGAATGTAGGTTAATGCAGCCACTATGGAAATCGGTATGGAGGTTCCTCAAAAAAACAAAAATAGAACTATCATATGGTCCAGCTCTGGGTATCCCACTCTGGGTATATATCCAAAGGAATATAAGTCAACATACCATAGCAATAGCTGCTTATCCATGTTTGTTGTTGTTGTTAGGTGACATGGAGTCGTGTCCGACTCGCAGTGTCCCTCATAGAGTTTTCAATGGCTGATTGTTTCTCGATTGCCTTGGGAGTGGATTGCCATGTATTTCTCCCATACCCATGTTTACTGCAGTGCTATTCACAATAACCAAGATATGGAACCAATCTAGGCATCTATCAACAGATGACTGGATGAAGAAAATGTGGTATATATACACCATGGAGATTTATTCAACCATAAAGAAGAATGGAATTATGGCATTTCCTGGAAAACAAATGGAACTAGAGATGATCATTTTGAGAGGAATAAGCCAGACCCAGAAGGACAAACATCACACATTTTCTCTCATGTGTGGATGTTAAGATTTCAATATATATTCAATATTAAAATATGTTGTTGTTGTCGTTAGGTGCCGTCAAGTCAGTGTCTGGTTCACAGTGACCCCACGTACAACAGAGGAAACACTATTGTCATGCTTCTCCACTATTCATAGGATTTTCAATGGCTATTTTTTGGGAGTGGGCTGCAGGGTCCTTCTCGCAAGCCTACAGCACCTGGTCCTCCCAGGCAGTCTCCCATCCAAGTACTAACCAGGCCCAACCCTGCTTAGCATCCAAGATCTGACAGGATGAGTGGCCACAGTGGTATGGTTGCAGGCTATTAAAATATATAGGTCATGAAAACATGAAGAGGCTTATATGGGGGGAGGGACTAAAGAGAAAGGAGAGGGGGCAATAAGAAGGGTAATGGGGGAAAGAGAAATATCAAGTTTTATCCTTAAGGCAAAGTCTGGAGATATTGTGTATATATATATATATATATATATATGGAGAGAGAGAGAGAGAGAGAGGGAGGGAGGCATAAACATGATATAAAAATATCATATACACACACATACACACAAGACATACAAGTAGAAGGGGAAATCACTGGTGGGGAGGAAAGCGATCAGAGTGGGGAGGGGGATCATGAGAGGGTAATGAGGGAGATGAACATGAACAATGCTATGCATGTATGGAAATGTCATAATCGGACCCATTAAGTGCCACATTAACTGAAAAATTACTAATAAAAGATAAAGCCAAACAGGTTGGAAAAGCCACAAAAAAAAAAAAAACAAAAAATTAAAAAGTACAGCTCAGTGATGAAGTGTACTGGGTTCAATCACCTGGTACCACAAATAAATAAAAATAAATAAATAAAATCTGTGCATGTATCTGTGTGTCATAATCAATATACCCTCCCGGCTGTTTCTGTGGAGAACCAGCCACCACATAACTTTGTCAGAGGTTTACAACTCACCTTGACTACACTTCAGGGAAGTAGAAACACCAGCTACAGTTCCCCATGTTACAATTTTATAGAAAGAAAGAGTATGCAGGACTTTTACCAGGTTGAATTAGGAAGCCATAGTGCTTCCACATTCCTTAGTTAACTACCTATACTATGATAAGAGGGCTGGGATTTAGCTCAGTTGGTAGAGCGCTGCTCTGCAGTCTCTGAGGTCCTGAGTTCGAGTCCCAGCACCGCAAAATGGGAGAAGGATGTGGCAACACACTCCCAAGGCAATCCCGAAACAGTCAGCCATTGAAAGCCCTATGAGGGTTGCTATGAGTCGGACTCGACTTGACGGCACCTAACAACAACAACAACAACTCTGATAAGAAAGTCATTTAACCTCTCTGACTGCTCATATTCTAAATGGGGACAACCACAGCTACCTCACTGGATGTGAGATGGTCCTAGTGTAAAGACTCTGATATGACACCTGCCTCACACACAGTAGTCAATTCAATTTCATAGCATTTCATTCTAAGATTTAAAAAGATACCATGAAAACCAAGTACTTAGAATAGCAGTGATTATAGTATATTACTAGAAAGTATGTTAATTTAAGGAATTGAAAATTTTTTTCCACCTCCCTTCATGTCACCTACACACTTTGGCCTGAAATTACAGTAATAAAGATTCATTCTTTTGGTTTTGTTGTTGTTGTTAGATGCTGTCGAGTTGAGTCCAACTCATAGTGACCCTCATAGGGCTTTCAATGGCTGTTTCGGGATTGCCTTGGAAGTGGGTTGCCACATCCTTCTCCCATTTTGCGGTGCTGGGAATTGAACTCGGGACCTCAGAGACTGACAGAGCAGTGCTCTACCAACTGAGCTAAATCCCAGCCCATTCTTTTGGTTTAGAGCTTTTTACTTTTAACTAAGTTTCCCATGGATGAAAAACACTAGGTGATATTAGTCATTTACATTTTAGCCTGAATAAGGTCATCAGCCCATGTCCTAAGGAAATGCCTTGATAAAGAAAAGAGGACACTGAGGCTCTTAGAGACAAAGGAGAAATTTTGCCTACTTCATAATTTTTCCTCCAGTGATTTCTGACCAACACAGAAACAGAGATTCGAGGAGTCAAATAAGTCTTTTTCCTAACAGAAACCCAGGCTGACCCAATTTAGAAACTATTAAAGTGAAATACAGCATGGAGCATAGGCTTTTAATTTAATTATGAAAATCCATCCCTCTGCTTCCCTAGGTCAGAGCAATAGCTCATCATTTCGACTCTATTGAGTCACAGCAACAGATGGCCTTATCTTCTCACCTGTCTCCCTGATTCTCAGGGAAGAAAATAATCTTTGATGTGATCTGATAGAGTCAGAAGACCTGCTACCAAACTCTGGTGCCACAATGTCTGAACTGCTCCCAATAGAGAATCATTCTTCTTCATGTTCCTCTGCCCACAGTAGGCTTGTATCACATACATAGTTACAGGAGATAAATAAAATATGCAAAGGTGTCTTAAACAATTAGTAACTTATCAGGCAATTTCCTCCAAAAAGGATGGTGTGGAGCATATGAAAGTAATCAAAGCCAAAAGGAGAAAAGGCAGAAAGGTGCAGAAAAGTAAAATCTCTACAATTCTGTAAATTCTTTGCCTTCTCATCATTAATTAGGAAGCCTACAATTAAAACTCTTTCCACAGAAATGCGGGTTTCAGGAGGAATTCTAGGAAGAGCAAATGCTTTCAAATCAGATGCATCAGACTTCACTTCCCAGTTCTACCATTTACTAGCTATGTGACTTTGTTCCAAGTCCTAAGGCACAGACCTTGTAAACCTTGGATTCCTCATCTAAAAACAGGTTAATACGTACCTGTAAAGAGCTGTGACATAGACAAGAGTAGTATATTCAAGTGCTTAAGACCAAAATGTAACATGAAGGACGACACATTAAAATGATAGCCAAATTCTTAAAGAGCAATGGATTGACACAGTAGTTGCAACAATGGGTTTAATAGTAAAAAAGACAGTGTGCATGGCACCATGTTGGGTAGTGTTTCGTTCTCTTGAGCATAGGGTTAATATACGTCAGACCCAACTTGGTGGCACTTAACAACAACATGCCAAAAGTGTCAATATCATAGCAGCTCCTACAGTCTAAACTGTGCAGCCTTAAGCACACTTCTAAGCTTCTAGGGGCCTGTTAATCTATATCTTTTGCATTGTTGTTGTTGTTAAGTGCCATCAAGTCAGTGTCCAACTCATAGTGACCATACATCCAAAAGGCAAAACAGTATTGCTATTGCTTCTCTGCTAGTCATAGGGTTTTCAATGGCTAATTATTTTTTGGGAATGGGTTGCCAGGCCCTTCTCCCAAATCTTTTACATAAGGATATCTAAACACAGTTGGCTCACTGAAACAATCAGAAGTGACATGCATTAAGTACACAACAGGCATTCAATAAATAAGAGCTACATTGTTCTTGCCTGCAGCCATACCATTATGGCGGTTGATCTTGTCAGATCTCAGAAGCTAATACCTGGATGGGAGACTCCCAAGGATCACCAGGTGCTATAGGCTTGGGAGAAGGACCTGGCAACCCATTCTCAAAAAACAATCAGCCATTGAAAACCCTATGAATAGCAGAGAAGGATGACAATAGTGTTTCGTCTGTTGTACATAGTGTTGCTATGAGTCGGACACTGCCTCAATGGCACCTAACAACAACAAAGTGGGGTACAGAGTGACAAGTCATTTGATATACCCATTATGCAACCCCTGAATCAGTTTTGCTTATATTTTCATCTCCTTAAACATTTTGCAGAACAGAATAAACAAAAGAAAGGAAAAAAGGAAATTCATAGAGTTGCAGCCTATGTTTTGCATTTTTTCTCTCCCTCTTTACCCCTCTACGTTGTTCCTCCTCCACTTCACCCCCTTCTCTAACAACCTCATGTCATTTAACCCTCCCCCATCCCTCCATCTCCCTTAACCTGCTTTGGTTTCCCCCATAGAGCTTATTCTCACCTAACATGTTATGTATTTACTTGTTAATCGGCTTGTTGTCTGTTTCTCACATTGGAAAATAAGCTCCAACACTACAAGAACTTTGTTTTGTTCAGTGCTATAACCTCAGTTTGTGGCACAGTGACACAGGTGGTCAGAACAGCACAACTTTAATAGTCCTGGAAATAATTATAATAACACCAATAATAACAAAAATGGTAATAATATAGATGGGCTAGAAAACTCATGTATCAGTACTGACAATATAAAAAGATAGTTCACTACAGAAAAAGTTTTGATCTTAAACATAATTGAGACCCAAGGATATATAGAAAAATATTCCCACAAAAAGACTACCAAATGGAAGAGAAGTCTTTGGTATGAGGGTGGGGTTGGGGGGGAAGTGCACAAGAGAGCAAGGGGGAACTTATTTGTGTAATGCACAACAAAATGCATATATGGAAATGTCACAATGAAATGCATGTCAGAATGAATCACATGAAGATGTACATTAAATATGTCCAATAAAAAAAAACCATTTGTGGAACAGAACAATGAATAGTGAATGAATTTTGCAAATGCACCTATACCTCCTGGCACAGAGTAAGTACTCAATAAATACTGAATTCCTTCATAAATGTTAGCTTTTTCCTATTTATCATCCTCCCCACAATTGCTGCTGAAATATTTGCCCTAAAAATTGTCCTGAAACAAGAGGTTTAAAGCACCAGATGCTCTCATAACCATAGTTAAACTCTAACTATCCACAGAATTGAAACTGCTCTCAGCAAGCCAATCTTGGAGGTAACAGAGAACTAAAGTTAGATGCAGCCCTGGAGCCTGGCAGAGCTCTGTGCCTCCTGGCCCGGCCTCACTACTTATTAGCAAACTAACTTGGAACATGCTACTTACATTTTCTGAACTTCAGGGTTTTTTGTTTGTTTTTTGTTTTGTTTTGTTTTTGTTTTTGTTTTGCGGTACTGGGGGTTGAACCCAGGTCCTCGGGCTTGCATGCTGTGCACGTGCTTTACCTCTCAGCTGCACCCCCAGCCCACTTTTTTTTACTGTTTGAGATAGGGTCTTGCTAAATTATACAGACTGCCTCTGGTCTTGAACTTGTGATTCTCCTGCCTCCACCTCTCAAGTCATTGGATTACAGGTGTGTGCCACCATGCCAAGCAACTGTGGGTTTTTTAATCTATGAAGGAAACCAACCTTCTGGGGCTGCTGTTAGGATTAAATGAGCTAATAATGCCCACTGCCTAGCCAGCCCTTGACTTACAGGAAGTTCGTATAATATGCCAGCTGCCCTTGTTGTTATTATTAATTAGCATCAATAAAAAATGCTGTTGATGTGAAATGTTTGTGTGTCTTTAGAACTTCATTTCTTTTACAGTCTCATTTATGGTTATCTCTGTAGCTACATGGGCTGGGTTTTAGATCAGCTGGTAGAGCACTGCACTGCAGTCTCTGAGGTCCTGAGTTCAATTTCCAGCATTGCAAAAATGGGAGAAGGACCTGGCAATCCACTCCTGAGGCAATCTCGAAACAATCGGCCATTGAAAACCCTGGGATTCAAAGGGCTGGGATTTAGCTCAGTGGGTAGAGCGCTGCACTGTAGTCTCTGAGGCCCAGAGTTCAATTCCCAGCACCGCAAAAAATGGGAGAAGGGCCTGGCAATCCACTCCCAAGGCAATCCCGAAGCACTCAGCCATTGAAAACCCTATGAGGGTCGCTATGAGTCGGATACCGACTCGACGGCACCTAAAAACAACAACAACATGAGGGTGGCTATGAGTCAGATACTGACTCCACGGCACCTAACAACAACAACAACTGTAGCTACATAGAGCTGATGAAGTCCCCAAATAGTTTCTAATAGGATTAAAAAACAGGAAATAACGACAGTCATTTGTTTATAAAAAGCAGAGCTCTTGTTTCAGAAAAGGCTATTTTTCACTTCCATAGTATCCTGAACTGTCTATATCTTAGACTTCCTGATTCTTTTACTCTAATAAACAGAAAAGTTTGCCTAGAGTCATGGTGATTACCCATGTTCTAGAAACAAACTTGAGATAATCTGTGTGGCCTGCTTAATACTCCCATAAATTCCAAACATTATTATGCAGTTTCTTTAAGGTAAAATGTCAGAGTTTTATAAATTAATTTTAAACATGGTGGGGTTAGTTCATTTTAGAAAACACACAAATAGAATATATATTTTTAAATTTATAGGTATAAAAACCTAAAACTCCTTAGCTAAAAATGTCATATAAGCAGAGAAACAACTCAGCATAGAAGAGAGTACATTCAACAAGGAGGTCTTGTTTCTAATCATAGCTCTGAAAATAAGTGGATATATAATGTCTGGCATCTTAGGTCACTGTCTGGCACCTAGTTTTATCAGAGTGACAACCCTGGATGCATGATATTTAAGGTTCCTAAACTGTCCACAAGTCTATCATCTATAAAGCATTTTCAATGTCCAGATTTCAGTAACTTTAATTCTTTCTCTCCAAACTTATAAAGAGCCTCTTTATTTCTTAACTTTGAACTAAGATTCAAAACTAATTAGAGATATTATATACCAAGTAGTACATGTAATAAATAAAATAGGAAATATCCTCTCCTAATCTATTAACTCACCCTCCCCTCCAAAAAAAAGTATATTTTGAATAATAACATTTTCTGGGGTTTAGCTCAGTGGGTAGAACCCTGCTCTGTGTGCTCTGAGACCCTGGGTTCGATCCCCAGCACTGCAAAAATGAGAGAAGAACTTGGCAGCCTACTCCCAAAACAATCAGCCATCAAAACCCCCATGAATAGCAAAGAAGCACTGACATAGTGCCGGGCACAGTACAGTGTCAGACACAATTTCACTGTGTTGTACATAGGGTCCCTATGAGTCAGATCTGACTCGAGTACCTAACAACAACAGTTTTTAGAAAGTTTATTGTCAAAAATTTATCATTTATATGATTTTTACAATAAAAATATTACATGAATGTTTTCTCTATTTGAGGTTTTATGTTCAACTCGAATATTTAAAACACTGTGCAATTAAAAAATTGATTTGGCTTAACTGAAATGATAAATATGTACTGACAAATTTAAGTTTTGAAAATAGGTGAGTCCCTACAGGACTTCTCCATACCCTATGCAGACATGAATTCTGCCCTCCGTGAGGAAAGGAGGTGCTGCGTCATCTGCTTTAACACTAGAGGATGAGGAGCAACTGGCTAAACATAATGCATGGCCCTACCTGGAAATGAAATCACACTAGAAATGAGAACTGAAAGCAATGTCTTGGCAGACAAGGACTAGTGCATTTAAACAGGGATGGCCCAGTTTTTTAGCTTTTGGTGGCTCTAGGGATGGAAGCTAGAATTTGGGGGTACACATGGCTCAATCTGGGATACCCATTTGGGGGAGCTTCTTTATTCATATACAAACAAGGTAACATTTTCTCAGATGTATCTCAGACATGGTAACCTGACAAGCCTCCCTATCACACAGTATCTAAAAGTGCTAGAGAAAATAACCACGTTTTTAAATATATCACTGAAGTGGCAGGAAAGTGAGAAGAATGCTCAGAGAGAGAGAGAGGAAGAGAGAGAGAGAGAGAGAGAGAGAGAGAGAGAGAGAGAAAAGCATGAGCAAAAGCACAAACGCAGAAACATGCCGATCACCTGAGAACCTAAGACTTCACTTCATGGCCAAGCACCTGCTGCAGGGAGGGGGATGCCCAAGACAAAGACAAAGGAGTCTGATTTGTAAAATCTCCCAAATAAAGCCAGGGAAAGCATGATCTAGACAAAAAAGACAAGAACACCTAGCAAGGACATTTGCCTGTCTCCAGTTTGAGCCCCACAAGCTGGTTCTCATGTGCATTTTGTGGTGTCAGTTTCATTCCCACACAATGCAAAACCCTAAAGCTGAGGGTTTATTTTCAGACATCCCTGAGTTAATACAGCACTGGCAAAAATAAAAGATCCTCTTTGGAGAAATGTACATTCAGTCCAAGCCTCAAAAATTACTACACATGCCGGGCACGGTGGCGCACGCCTGTAATCCCAGTGGTTTGGGAGGCGGAGGCAGGAGGATCACAAGTTTGAGACCAGAGGTAGTCTGCGTAACTTAGTGAGACCCTGTCTCAAAAAAAGTAAAAAAAAAAAAAAAAATGGGCTGGGGGTGCAGCTCAGTAGTCCAGCACTTGCAGAGCATGCCAGCGCGAGGCCTGGGTTCAACCCCCAGTACTGCAAAAAAAAAAAAAAAGAAAAGAAAAAAAAGAAAAAAAATTACTACATAGAAGATTCAATAAAACATGAGTTCATAATAAAAAATCACAAAACATACAATGAAACAAGGCCCCCTGGTGAAACTACACAGACAATAGACATAAACCCATGGAGAAAACTTCAGGTATGTAACTATCAGATGCTAAATATATTTTACATGCTGAAAAAACAGAAAAGAATATCAAAAGAATTAGGTACAAGAAATAATAATACAAAATAAAACTCAGTGAATAGAGACTATAGAAAGAACTTACACAAATCAGGAAGAAAAGCATAAACAACCAAACAAGAAAAAGAAAAAATGAAATAGAGACATTTTATAGAATAGGAAACACATATGGCTAATAAGCATATGAAAAGATGTTTGGCATCATCAGTGACCAGGGTGAGCAAAATCAAGCTTACAATGAGATTAGCAGATTGCACTGCATTCAAATGGCAAAAATTTACAAAATCTAATAGTAGTATATGTTGGGAAGAACATGACCCCTCCTACTTACTTAGCCAATGCTGATGAAAATATAAACTGGTGCAACTATTTTGAAGTAATTTGGCATTATCTCTAAAAGTTGAGCTTTCATGTATACCCCATCACTAAGCAATTCTACTAAGCATATATCCACAAAACACTCTGTATATGCACAGTAACAGGTACGCACAAGAACACTTAAGAACAGCACTCATATAGTAAGGCTTGCAAACAAATGCCCTTTTACATGAGAGAGAAGGAACAAACTGTGACACACTCACACAAAAGTCAAAATTAATAAACTACAAAAACATTAAATAATATGGTTGACTATTACCACTAGAATATTAGGGTGAAAAAAATGAGCTCCACATAACTTACATATAACTATAATAACATAGTGGAGGCAGGGGGGTGTTACTGGAGGATTGAACCCAGGGCCTCAAGAAAGCACTCCACCACTGAGACACACCCCTATCCCCTTTCTCACTAAATTGTGCAGGCTGGCCTCACACTGGTGATCCTCCTGCCTCAGCCTCCAAAGTTGTTGGGTGCCATGATGCCTGGCTGATAACACTTTTTCATTAAAATAACTAAATTTTTTAAAACCAGAGCCAGGTGCAATAGCATATGCCTGTAATCCCAACAACTCAGGAGGCAGAGGCAGGAGGCTCACAAGCTCAAGGCCACAGGCAGTCTGCATAATGTAACTAGACCCTCTCAAACTAAAAAGTAAAAACAAAATGAAACAAAAAAGGCAGGTGTGAGGCCCTGGCCCTGGGTTTATAAAAATTTTTAAACTTGAACTTGTTAGGACTACACAGAGATACAATAAAACTGTAATAAGGGAAACAAGTATGACACAGCATGTTTCAGAATGATGGTGACCTTGAGTTGGAAGACTTACGCAATGGCAAGAGGGAAACCATATGGTCAGATGTAGGCTGCTGCCAAGATTCTGGCTTTTGTTTTGTATAGATGGTTAAGGGTAATTATCACATAGTTAGAAGACAGATTAATAAACACAAGTAATTCATGAGCCAATAATAAGAGTGTCAGGAATCTGCTACCTTACTCTCTTTTCATCTCTCTTAATCACCAGTCTGCCACCTAAAACGTGTCGATCATAATATTTATAGTGCATTCTATAGCCCATAAAACCTTATCAAAAAATATTATCTCATCCACCTGTGAAAGAATGAAACTAGATCCCTCTCTTTAACCCTATACAAAAATCAATTCAAAATGGATCAAAGACCTTAATGTAAGACCGAAAACTTTGAAACTACTAGAGGAAAACATGGGGAAAATACTTCAAGATATAGGGATAAGCAGGACTTTCTGAAAAGGACCCCAATAGCTCAAAAAACAATAGTGAAAATTGACAAATGGGATCGCATGAAATTAAAAGGCTTTTGCACGGCAAAGGAGACAATTAACAGAGTAAAGAGAACCTACACCACAGTGGTGTCTGATCCTGCCAGATATTAGAAGCTAAGCAGAGTCAGGCCTGGTTAGTATTTGGATGGGAGACTGCCTGGGAACACCAGGTGATATGGGCTTGGGAGAAGGAGCTGGAAACCCACTCCCAAAAAACACTCAGCCACTGAAAACCCTATAAATAGCAGAGAAGCACTGACAATAGTGTTTCTCCTGTTGTACATAGGGTCACTATGAGTCGGACACCGACTTGACAGCACCTAACAACAACAACAGCATGGGAGAAAATCTTTTAGCTATACATTAGACAGTGATTAATATCTAGAATATGTAAAGAACTCAAAAAATGAACACCAGAAAAGTAAATCATCCACTCAAAAACTGGGCACATGAATTGAACAGATAGTCCTTAAAAGAAGAAATATGAATGGCCAATAAACATATGAAAAAATGTTCAATATCTTTAGCCATCAAAAGAATGCAAATCAAAACTACATGGAGATTCCACCTCACTCCAGTCAGAATGGCTAACATCAACAAGAAAAACATCAACCAGGGAACAGTGGAGTATGCCTGTGATCCCACCATCTCAGGAAGTTGAGGCAGGAGGATAGCAAGTTCAAGGCCAGAAGCAGCCTGTGGAACTTGGCAAGGACGTTTCAAGATAAAAAATAAAAAAGGGGCTGGGGCTACAGCTCAGTCTTAGAGCACTTGCAAAATAGGTGTGAGACCCTGGGTTCAGTCACCCGTACTTCAAATAAGGAAAGGAAAGAAAGGAAAGGAAAGGAAGGGAAAGGAAAGGAAAGGAAAGGAAAGGGGAAAAGGAAAGGAAAGGGGGAAAGGAAAGGAAAGAGAAAAGGGAAAGGAAATAGAAAAGGACAAATGCTGTTGAGGACATGGGGAGAAAGGAATCATCATACACTGCTGGTGGGAATGTAAATTTGTGCAGCCAGTATGAAAATCAGTGTAGAGGTTCCTCAAAGTCTAAACATAGAACTACTCTCTGATCCAACTACACCACTCATGAGTATATACCTGATAACTCTAAGTCAACATACCACAGAGATAGCTGTATATCCATGTTTATTGCAGCACCGTATAGTGTTTCAGTTTACATTAAGTTGCTATGAGTCAGACCCAACTCAACAGCACCTAACAACAATGCACAATAGCCAAGCTATGGGATCAGCTTGGCTCTCCATCAATAGATGAATGGATAAAGAAAATGTATACAATGTATACAATGCATACAATGGAGTTTTACTAAGCCATAAAGGATGAAATTATGTCATCTGTAAGAAAATGAGTAGAACTGGAGCTCATCATTTTAAGAGAAATCATACTCAGCAAAATAAATATTGCATGCTTTCTTTCATATGGACTCTAGATTATACAGATATAATGTGCCATGAGACTATATGAAATATGACATATATTAAAGAAAATTATGTGAAATATAATGAAATATGAAATGTCATGAAATATATTTATGTCATGAAAATAGAAAATGGACTATTTGGGAGGAGAAAAAGGACTACAGGGATGGGGAAAGGCAACAAGAAAGAGTAACTGTGGGGGAAGAAAGACAAATGTCACATGTTTTCTATCATATGCAGAATCTAGATGCTATTTATGGAGAAGAAGGGGATCAGCAAGAGCAGGGAGGGGCAACATGACAGGGTAATGGGATGGGGTGAACATGAGCAACGTCGTACAATGATATGTATGTATGAAAATGCCATACTAAAATCCATTCATTTGTATGCTATCTAAAAAATTTACTAATACAAAATAATAATTTAAAAAATACTATCTCAACTAGGTGCTTATAGTCCCAGCTATTCAGGATGCTGAGGCAGGAGGATTCTTTTTTTTTTTTTATTGGAAATTTTTAATGTACAACTTAATGTGTTTCATTCTGACATGCATTTTGTTGTGACATTGAGGCAGGAGGATTCTTGAGTCCAGGAGTTCAAAGCCAGTCTTAATAAAATAAAAAAAACAAGAAAGGAAGGAAGGAAGGGAGGAAAAAGGGAGCAGTATTCATCAGCCTCCTATAGTAAATAATCAGGAAAAGTTTTAATACCTACATTTAAACAGGAATAATCACTTCATCTCTTTGAACGATAATTTTCTCTTATATAGAAAGAGAATGATTATGCCTCATGAGATTGTGGCAGGGATTAAACGAGATTTTTTTTTAAGATGATGAAGTATCATTGTGTTGTCCAGGCTAGCCTTGAACTCCTGAGCTCAAGCAATCCTCCTGCCTCAGCCTCCTGAATAGTTGGGACTATGGACATGGCAACTGCACCCAACTCAACTGTCCTTTCTAATTACCCTACACACATTTCAAAGCACATGATATTTAAATGAGATTTCAAAGAAACAATAAAATTATCCCTCTTAATCATCAAAGGTAGACAACAAAATTAATGCCCTTGGGAGGGGAGAGTCCTCAGAATTGTAGCTCCCCCTTCCAACCACCTGAACAGGTTCACATGGTTATATTTACTAGCACCATCTTCAACTGCATACGAACACATACCTTCTAAGCAGCTCCTGACTGAGGTTCTGTCTGGAACCCAAGCCAGAACAGCTCTCTCCAGGTCATAACAGAATATGATCAGACACACTCAGTACATTTTTCCAGTAAACACTCAATAGGGCCTTTGTTATTTAAATAATATTGTCAAAAATAATTTTTGTATACTCTTAAATTTTATTTATGTACACTCACATAAAAGTTGAACTGAGCTGGGGGCAGTAATCCCAGTGGCTCAGGAGGCGGAGGCGGGAGGATCGCAAGTTCGAGGCCAGAGGCAGTCTGCATAACTTAGCGAGACCCTGTCTCAAAAAGTAAAAAAAAAAAAATGGGCTGGGGGCACAGCTCACTGGTCCAGCACTTGCAAAGCATGCAGGCTCGAGGCTCTGGGTTCAACCCCCAGTACCACAAAAAAAAAAAAAAAAAAAAAAAAAAAGTTGAACTGTAACTTCCCACTGGAAATAATAAATATTTCATAGCTATTTGATTGCAGATTTATTTCCTTCCTTCCTTCCTTCCTTCCTTCCTTCCTTCCTTCCTTCCTTCCATCCTTCCTTCCTTCCTTCCCTTCCTTCCTTACCTTCTATTGGTACTTAGGGATTGAACTCAGGACCTCGCACATGCTAGGCAAGGGCTCTACCACTAGGTTGCGCCCTGAGCCCATTTTTATTTTTTATCTTGCGACAGGGTCTCGCTAAGTTACACAGGCTGCTTCTGGCCTCGACCTCACCATCCTCCTGCCTCTGCTTTCCAAGTTCCTGGGATTACAGGCATGTGCCAACCATGCCCAGTCTGATTACAGATTGCTTTTAAAGATCAAATTCCAAATTTCATTTTTTGGAATCCATACTATTATGTCTAGATCTCAGTCATCCCAGGAGGTTTTCCGACCCAAAATACAAACTAGAATGTCTAAAGGGCACAGCAGCTGACTCAGAGCACAGGCTGCCAGCTATTGGGAGAGATGACTAGGCTGGAGAGAGGCCCATCTCTAGAACCGCTGGGATGTTAGCCTAGGCTGACTCACCACCACGCCATCCTGCCCCAACTTCATACCCCACAGCAACTCTCTTCTCAAGGACTACTGTCCTCCCACTTCTCTGCCCTTTTTACCCTCTTTCTAGGGGTCCTTTGAAATCTTCATTTCATTGTCCACAAGCTCCACCTTCTCACAGAAATTACCATCTATACTGCCTGTGCTACCTTCATCATTCCACACATGTTCACGAAGTGCCTGTTTTTCACTGCTCTGCATCCATCCCTCCAGCAGAGGCTGCATATGTCCTGCATATCCCGTCAGAAGCCTGCCCCTCTCTGACAACCACACCAACATCCAATCCTACTCTCTTCCTCATCCTTCACTGACTCATCACTGTCTGACCTGTAGCCATACCACCTCCTTCTCTGATGACTTTGGTATCTGACTCATCACTTCCCCATTTTTAAGTGTGGCCATCATCCAGGAAGATTCCCAAATTCATGTGGAAGCGCTATCAACACCTCAGACGCAAAGGCTCCTAACTTCGTGAACTATATAATCTCACCTCCCTCCTCTCCTGTCAGCTGCTCCATGGCCCCATTACAGGTGATGACATCACCCAGATCTGAGCCAACTATGAAACTTCTCTTTCTAATCCAACAATGTGACCTCCAAATTCTGGCTCTCTGGTCCTCTCACTCCTCTTCAAGCTAATTCTGACCTCCAATCCTCTTTGTTCCTGGACCGATCCACTACTGCCGTTGAGATTTCCTGTCCTTTCTCATCCACCCTCATAAAGCATCATTTCAAGCATTCTCTTGAGATCAGTGTCTCAGCCACCTTCTCCACCCAGTACCAGCTGAGACATTCACCATAATACTTAATGCTAAACTGCTGGAACCTGTTTAAAAACATCACCAGCCAAGCAGCTTGACCCTGAATAAATGTACAAGTACCTGACATCAACAGGTGCTCAGCACTGTTCCTGTTAATCAGCCTCTACCTATCCCAAAAAGTATCTAGTTCTGCTCTGACCTCACCTTCATTCTGTCCTGACCCAAGAAGCACCTCCTTTTCTTCACCCTAAAACATCTCAACTGTCTCTTTGGATCTTTCTGAATGCTACAACCTCCTTAGCTTAATACCTAAATTCCTCAGTCCTGTCTCAAGCAAATTTCTTTAAAGAGTAGTTTATAAATATTCTCTCCATGTCCTCATCTCCCATTCATTTTTCTCCACTTACTTTAAAACTTTTATTTTTATCAAAGTAAAACATGCCCATAATTAAGAAGAAAATATTGGTTAAAAAGCATCTGGTCTAAAACGTTCGTACCCAGATACACGGCTCTGTCACTATACAGGTCTCTGATCACATGTCCTCTTATCAAATAATGTTCCCTGACTGTGCAATGTAAAACTGCAGCTCACTGCCCCACTCCCTACATCTTCCACCAAGGGCTGGGACTTAGCTCAGTTGGTAGAGCACCACTCTGCAGTCTCTGAGGTCCCAGGTTCAATTCCCAGCACCACAAAAATGGGAGTCAAACATGGCAATCCACTCCCGAGGCAATCCAGAAACAATCAGCCATTGAAAACCCTACAACGGTCTCTATGAGTCGGACATGATTCGAGAGCACCTAACAACAACAACAACATTTTCCACTTGACCTAACACACTTTTCTCTATACCAATTACAATCCCCTAACATATTTTTAGTTATTTGTTTATTATCTCACCCTCTTTCTAGAGCAGAAGATCCAGAGCAGACACTTAATATATATGGGTAGAATTAATAAATATCTAATTAAAATGATATTCAATTTGAACTTTTTTGGTCTGTTTTAGCTGGTGCCCCAAAGGCCAGGAACAAAGCAACAAATGCCACTATGTCCCTATCCAAAAGGAAAATACTAGAACATATATAAAACATGCCCTTGGACTGATGCCAATTTAAGAACTGATTTGCCACAAGATAAATACAGAACTAGGTAGAATTTAGAAACTTTTAGAATAACTTGACCTTGTAGAACTACATCAAGTCTTAAGTAGACTTCCTTGTTGAGCAGATCCTTTCAGGTGCCATTGAACTCATGTGGTGAGTCACCTGTGCTGTGAGCTGAAGACTAGTCATGCAGTAAAAGACCATGTGTGGACCTAGCATGGACAGAAAAGAAAAATCTTCCCCACAAATGTGCAAAAAACACTATGCTAGACCATCTGTAAAGATCATGTTTAGTGACTGTGACACTAACTAGAGCAACATAGGCTATCACCCACTCTAAGAGAGAAAAGCAAAGCCAGAAACCAAGAGAAGTCACTGCTTTGAAGAAAGCTATGGATGCCTCCAGCATTTCCTCCTCAAAGAGGCGTTGTGCTTTTCCGTCCCTTAAATCAAGGGAGAAAGCATCAAGGAAGGATCCTGAGAGGCAAAACATGTCTCCCTTATAGTCTAAGGAATATGACTGTCACCAAAAGAACCTAAAGGTGGCCAGGCGCGGTGGCGCATGCCTGTAACCCCAGCGTCTCAGGAGGTGGAGGCAGGAGGTTCGCAAGTTTGAGTCCAGAAGCAGTCTGTGTAACTTAGCAAGACCCTGTCTCAAAAAGTGAAAAAATGGGCTGGAGGTGCAGCTCAGTGGTCCAGCACTTGCCAAAAAAAAAAAAAAAAAAAAAAAAGAACCTGAACGTGAAGAAGGTAATAACTGGAGACCTGGGTTCCATCCCCAGCACCACAAAAACAGGAGAAGGACATGGCAATCCACTCCCGAAGCAATCCCAAAACAATCAGCCACCGAAAACCCTATGAGGGCCAGGCACAGTGGTGCACACCTGTAATCCCAGTGACTCAGGAGGCAGAAGCAGGAGGATCACAAGTTCGAGACCAGAGGCAGTCTGTGTAACTCAGCGAGACCCTGTCTCAAAAACTAAAATAATGAGCTGGGGGTGCAGCTCAGTGGTCCAGCACTTGCAAAGCATGCAAGCATGAGGCCCAGGGTTCAACCCCCAGTACCACAAAAAAGAAAAGAAAAGAAAACCCATGAGGGTCACTA
The DNA here is from genome assembly GCA_007922755.1 of Pedetes capensis. Lineage (NCBI taxonomy): Eukaryota > Metazoa > Chordata > Mammalia > Rodentia > Pedetidae > Pedetes > Pedetes capensis. The sequence continues at coordinate 18,978 of VMDO01016693.1, read as the reverse complement.
TGAGTCAGATATGACTTGATGGCACCTAACAGCAACAACAAAATAAATAAATACACACACACACACACATATACACACACATACATATATTTAGACTAGGTGTCACTAAGTCACACAGGCTACTTCTGGCCTCAACTTGCCATTCTCCTGTCACACCTTCCTGAAATGCTGAGATTACAAATATATGCCATGGTGCCAGCAAGATTATAGTTTTCTTATATAATTTCTGCCCAAATCCATATTTGGTGATTTCATAATTAATTCCATGTTAATTCACTGCCAAATTAAGTCACGTACTATGATTAAATTTTCTTGCTTATTCGAATCTATGAATAGACTAATCCATACAATAACATTATGAAGTTATAGCCCCCATTCTCCAGTTGAGGAATCTAAGCCACAGAGAACCTAAGAAACTCATTTCCTCAAAGGAATGGAGCTAGTAAGTGCTGAAATCAGAATTTAAAATCACATTAGGCAGTGTGGTCCCAGAATGTACATGCTTAGTTACTCCCTATACTGCTTTTATTTGCAAAAAGGCCTGTCTTACCTCACCAAAATTAAACTGGATCCAACCCATTAGTAAAATAGGTATTATTGTAGCATATGAGTAAAGAATTTAATTTCTATTCCCACAATAAACAGATAAACTTTCAAAAGAGTATCAAGAAACATATTTTGGCTCTATAAAATACAACCCAGCTTAATAATTTGTCATAGTAAGTGAGCCTATGCCTGCAGCGGTAGCCCTGTGGCATCCGATCCCGTCAGATCTCGGAAGCTAAGCAGGGTCAGGCCTGGTTAGTACCTGGATGGGAGACCACCTGCGAACACCAGAAGCTGTAGGCTTGGGAGAAGGACCTGGCAACCCCCTCCCAAAAATCAATCTGCCATTGAAAACCCTATGCACAGCAGAGAAGCACTGACAATAGTGTTTCCCCTGTTGTACAGAGGGTCACTATGAGTCGGATACCGACTCGACGGCACCTAACAACAACAACAAGTGAGCCTATAATGTTCCTTTTTTTCCATTCCTCCTGACTCTGGCTTACAACTTTCTCCGACTCCATGAAAGGTAAGCAGTAACTGTTCACAAAACAAGCAGACTAGCCAGGCATAGTGGCACACAGCTGTAAGCCCAGTGATCAAAAGAAACCCTGCCTGGAGGATCACAAGTTCGAGACCAGAGATAGTCTGCATAACTTAGTGAGATCCTGTCTCAAAAAGTAAAAAAAAAAAATGGGCTGGGGGCACAGCTCAGTGATCCAGCACTTACAGAGCATGCAAGCGCAAGGCCCTGGGTTCAACCCCCAGCAACACACACACACACAAACACACACAAAACTCTGCCTTAAAAATAAATGTTGTTGTTAGGTGCCATCGAGTCATCCTTGACTCATAGCAACCTTCATAGGGTTTTCAGTGGCTGACTGTTCGGGGATTTCCTTGGGAGTGGATTGCCACGTCCTTCTCCCATTTTTGTAGTGCTGGGAAACGAACCCAGGACCTCAGAGACTGCAGAGCAGTGCTCTACCAACTGAGCTAAATCCCAGCCCCTAAAAATAAGTAAATAAATAGATGGTAGACCAAAGATTCATTATTAAATTAAAATCTCATAAGGTTTAGAACACAGAGCAGTCTCTTTCCTCTAAGGTGACATAATTCTTCTCATTATTAAAGTCAGTATAAAAGAACTAAATGAAAAAATGATTTAGGAAAATACTTTCAGTGTGCTTCTGAGAAAGTAGTACTGTCACATTTTCAATTAATCTGGCTCTATGATTAGTGAAACATACTTTAAGATATCAATGAGATACTTACACACTGCCTAATAATATAAAGTACTCTTTTGCTTTTCTTATTGTGGTTGTGGTTTTTTGTTTGTTTGTTTTGTTTTGTTTTGTTTTTGGAGGGGAAGGCTATTTTGTTTTTGAGACAAGGTCTCTCTATGTAACGTAGGCTGGCTTCAAAGTTGCTCAAACTCTAGTTCACATTTTATTAAATGGGTGTTTAATTTTTTGTTTCATACAGACGAAAAAGGCACCAAGCAAAAGGAGGGTGGGAGAGAAAAAGTAAGAATCTTGGCTCATGATTTTTCTGACGCTTTCTTTATAACTCTAAAGAGCTGAATGAGCAGAGAACACCACTTTGAAGTATGTGATCAGACTGAATGCATACATTTTGCCTTTTGGAACACCTGGGACAAAAGTCTGTGCTCAACAATGTTTAACCTTCTTAGAATGCAGAAGGAGGAGAAAAGGCTGAAAATAATATGTCCCAACTGATTATTATCACAGTTCAAGGGAAACAGTTACTCTGATAACTATGAAAAATGGGCTCATTTTTAACAATGATGCTGACCATTTAAAAATAATTATTTTTCTGTGGCTGCAAGTTATGAAAATTAATAGCATGAAAGTACATATCCAATAAGTACTTCATTGGTTCTTAAATATATCCACTCCCAGTTATCCAAACTGTGGAGAGGGTACATCCATCTGGCAAAGTAGCAAGAAATTATACTCCATTCTCAACGGTCCATGCCCCTTTCTAGTAGGGCAAAAATGTATGTAAAATTCAAAGACAATTCTAAGAGCTCTGAACTCAGGTTTCAAACTTTCTTAATTAGTCTTTAAAGAGAACTACAAATGTGTGAATCCTTCACTTGCCTACTTGTTTGGCAAGAGAAAAAGTAGAAATGTGAGCAGCAAAGCGCAAGCAAATAATCCACCCCTGGAAAACCATCTCCTGAATAAAGAATCACATAATGGAATGTGAGGTCAACATTAAAGATCACCTCAAATCGATTAGGCAACTCAATACCTTGCATTTTAGCCATCATCAAAATTTCATGAGCTCTGTGACATGACTGAAGTAAAATTTGCTAGAATACAATAATATGTAAATGGAAGAATTCTACTTACTATGACAAAATTGTTAAATCAGTTATCACTTGCCTTTCAGCAAGCAAAGTTAAGCAATATGATGCCACGCTTCCTTTAGAGTCAGTTTTGTTTCAACAATGATTCGATGCTCATATCAATAAATCTGCCAAGACAAAAATTCTTCTTGGGGGAAGAATCAGCTTTTAGACATTAAAACAGAAGAATATGCCTACATAATGCCTCATCTATTTTACATTAAGTGTTTTAAAATAAACACACTTAAATGCCATTCGCCAACATGGTTTTTTAAATACCCTAAGTAAAAAATCCAACAAATAAGCAGAGTTCCCTTGTTAAAAGAAAAAAATGAATCCTGGAAAACAAGAGGATTTTGAGTTTGAGGCCAGCTTAGGTTACACAGACTGTCTGAAAAGAAAAAAAAGGAGAGAGGGAAAGGAAAAAAGAGAGGAGGGGTGGGGGGACAGAAGAGAGACAGAAATGAAGGGAGGGAGGGAGGGAAAGAGGGAGGGTGAAAAGAAAAGGAAAAGAGAAAAAGAGAAAAGAAATAGAAAAGAAAAAAGACAAAAAATTTAAAAACATCAAAAGATAGCTATGGGAATATTATCCTCTTCTTCCTTTCTAAATACCTTCTAATAATAAAGATCTGAAATCTGGAAATGTTATTAACAAAAATTTAGGCTTAATCTATGGAAAACAAAGTCAGAAGAGGATCTTGATGAAGCAAAATATTGATGATATAAACTTCAAATAAAGGTTTTACTCCTTTTCCTAATGTCTTAAACCTTTCATTATGGAAAATTTCAAGCTTAACACAACAAAAGAAAGGCATAAAGAATGTAATTTACACAACATCCAGCTTCAACAACTACCAACTCCTGGTCAGTGTTGTTTCAGTGGTACCCCATATTTTCTCCCCTAACCAACTGGATTATTTCAAAGCTAATCCCAAGGATTTTATTATTTCATCATTATTATTATTATCATTAATAATAATATGATAATAATTATATAATAATAATATTATATAATTATTATCATTATTATTAAATGTTTTAGTAGGACTCTCTAAAAGACAAGGATTTTTTTCAAAATATCATTATCAACCTAAAATATTCATATAAATATATTAATACTGTCAAATATAAATGTTTTAATACCATCAAATGTATTGATACCATACCTTCCTAATTTCTCCAGTTTTCTCAAGAACTCCTTTTTGACATTTGGGATGTTCATCCAAGCAAGGCATACACATTACTTGTGATTGATTGGTAGATCTTTTAAGTCTCTTTCCATCTACAGGTTACCATTCCCACTCTTTTTTTCCTCATAAGTTATTTACTGAAGAAACGGGGTATTCATTCATTTCGTAGCGTCTGATTTTGCTAACTGTACCTTCACTATATCATTTAATATATTCTTCTGACCATTAAACTTTGGATTTTGTGTACATCTATAATTAGACCATTTAATCTGATTTAGACTCAATTTTTCCAACAATACTTCAAAGTATTGTTGTATACTTTCATCTCTTTTGTGTGTTAGCAGCCATTGATGATCACTGCCTGGGTTCATTACTTCATTGTTGTTGTTGTTGTTGTTAGGTGCCGTAGAGTCAGTATCCGACTCATAGTGACCCTCATAGGGTTTTCAATGGCTGTTTCGGGATTGCCTTGGGAGTGGATTGCCAGGCCATTCTCCCATTTATGTGGTGCTGGGAATTGAACTCAGGACCTCAGAGACTGCAGCGCAGTGCTCTACCAACTGAGCTAAATCCCAGCCCCATTACTTCATTAGGATTTGCAAAATGGTGGCATTCTAATTTTATCATTTCTTCTTACCCTCAAAGCTATCTGATTACCATGCAGAATAATTCTTATATCCAAGACGAGATAACGCTTGATTCTTTCCCTTTAATGTTTTTCAGAAAAGCAAGTTGGCTCTTCAGCATTTTCCAAAGGTTGGCAATGAGGTGTTTTTTAAAAATATAGATTCAGCTGGGGGTAGTGGCGAATGACTATAATCCCAGTGTTCAGGAGGCAGAGGCAGGATAGCTATAAATTCAAGGCAAGCCAGGTCTACACAGAGACTTCCAGGCCAGCCAGGACTACATAGCAACACCTTGTCTCAAAACAAACAAACAAAAAAAAAATCATAGATTCATGCATTTTAAATATATTGATGTGTTTCAATCCACCATGATCATTATTCACATTGACTGGCCAGTAGGGAACCCTCTAAATTTACTCCCGGTCCTTCTGACAAGCCCCTAATAATCTCCCATGCTTCCTTGCTTTCTGAGTTAAGAAGGTGTATCTAGCTCATCCTACATTTCCTCTTCCAGATTTAGAATCAGCCATTTCTCCAACAAACCTTTGATACTGTGGTATCCTAATACCATTTCTTACAAGAAGAAACTAAGGCCATGTCTTTGGCTGGTTTCCTTCAGCAAAGCCGAAGAGGCAGATTGCTGTGAAACAGACTTACTGAGGAAGAGCTTTCTAGGGGAGAGCAAAGGAAGTAGGATAGGGCAAGAGCTGGGAGCTAACAAGCAAGGATGTAGGCTTGGCTGGAAACTAGTTTCAGCCCCATCCTAAACTGAGCGCCATGTATGCATGCTATTGAATTGGTCATTGTATTAGTCAGCTGTCATCAAACTAATCTAAACAAACTTATGGAGGAAAGGGTTTACTGAAAGCTCATGGTTACAAGGTCAGTCCATAATACCAGCAAGGCAGGCATGGCACTGGCAGGAGGCAGGGCATGGGGGACAACATTATATCTTCCTGAGCAGGAAGCAGAGAGAGTGCAGAGCCATCTATCCAATGGCATGCCTCTATTGACTCACTCTGCTGAGATAAACCTGCCTCCCAAAGTTCCATAACCTCCCAGGACAGCGCCACCAGCTGGGAACCAAACAAAATGACCTTTGGTGGACATTTTAGATCCAAACCATAACAGTCACTGTTTCTAGATTTTTTTCAATGGACAGAATTAGAAAATATAATCTTTTACCAAGTCATTATGAATTCAAATTGATATTTCCAATTAAATCTTAGAATTATAGGGATTTTTGTAACTTCTCTGATTCTATACCTAAGTATCCTTTCTCTCCCACTGAAAATCCTAGCTCTTAGTGGTCACAAAATAATGCAACCTTTAGAATTAATATTCAACTATGCAAGTTTACATTATTTTAGGTCAATATTGTTTATTCTCAAGTATAATGCCTTAACTTGCATGCAAATATATTATACAATATCCCTTAAAACCTAAACTAACACTTTATATCCTAAACAGATTCTCTTAGTAATACAGTTAAACCCTTATTTTCATGAATCAGTGCATCTTGCCATCTGATAATTGAGTCATGCTCCCAACTGGATGTATAAGAAAATATCCTCCAATTAGAAATAATCCTCTTTTTTTAGCATTTGGTATTTGTAATTAGTTCTTGTTTACCCTGTGCCTCTCATGCTTCATAATAGTTTTCTTTTAAAATAAGCTAAGCATATATCTTCTCTAATGTTCTTACTATTTCAGGTGTTATTCTTCTGCCTCCTTGCCTACAGTTGCTCTGTTTGAACTTAATTTTTTTAAACTATAGTAAAATATATGTAACATAAAACTTAACATCTTAATAATTTTAAGTGTATAATTCAAAAGTGTTAAGTATATTCACAATGTTGTGCAAATAATCTCCAGAATCCTTTCCATCTTGTAAAACTAAAATTCTTTCCATCAAACAACTCCCATTCCCCATCTCGATAGCTCCTATATGTACAAACACACAGGATTTGTCTTATTTCACTTAGCATAATGGCTTATTTCATTTAGCATAATGCACTTAAAGTTCACATGCTGTAGCATGTATCAGAATCTCCATCCTTTTTATAGCTGAATAATATCCCATTGTACGCGTACGTCATTTTTATTTTTCCATTAATCTATCAATGGACATTTGGGTTGCTTCCACTTTTTTAATAGTATGAAAAATGCTGCTGTGAATATGGGTATCCACTATTTCCTTGATACTAATTCTTTTAGATAAATATCCAGAAGTAGAATTTTTAATTTTATGAAGAACTACCATATCATTGTCCATAGTTTCTGCACCATTTTACATTCCCACCAACAGTGCACAAGGGGTTTCAACACAATTTTCACACCTGATTAATTTAAATATCTGCTCTTCCTCCACCTGAGGATGTGGAGCTGAATAGAGTGGTATTTCTGCACAAATTGATACTGCCAATATATCAGTAATACATCCAATATCAGAGTTGATTATATACTTTTATCATTTGATAATTAAGCAGGATGTGTGGAGGCTACAGGATGAACTTAGTAGTATTCATGAAAATGGACTCACTAATTCTATATTGGTACCCATAGTGGCCAGTACAGATCATGTAGTCTGAGAGCTCTCAAAGGTACATAGCTACTGCCTGGGAATGAGTCACACTGAAAAAATGGGTAATTTCTCCATTTTACTTCCATCTACATCCTTCTCCTGAAATTTCTCGCCCAACTCCCAAAGTATTGTCTTAGTGAGGATTCTCCTAAACAGATTACAAGAGTGAAGAATGTTTGCCTCTAGTTTTATGAACTTGGGCCATTCACTTACTCTATGAGTCTCAGTTTTGCCAAGTCAGGTTAATAATATATACCCTATCCTTGCAGAGGGCTGGGGTTTAGCTCAGTTGATAGACTACTGCTCTGCATTCTCTGAGGACCCGAGTTCGATCCCTACCACTGCAAAAACAGGAGAAGGATGTGGCAATCCACTATGGAAGCAATCCTGAAACAATCAACCATTGAAAACCCTATGAAGGCGCTACGAGTTGGACCCAGCTCAAGGGCACCTAACAACAACAACAACCCTTGCAGAGGGTGGTTGTTTAGATTAAGTAAGATAATGAATATGAATGTGCTATGAAAATATGTGATGCTACTTAACTACAAAGTGCTACTGAAAGGAAATAATTTTCTTGAAATATTACAGTCATTTCTAGAACCGTCCTCTGTTCTCCCAAGGCATAAACTAAATTCTATTTGGATATTTCGAATTTCCACAGTTTGATTTTCTTGAACCACATATCATCCCACTTCTGCAAAAAAAAATATATAGGCAATATAGAGGGGAATCAGAGGTACCCTTACTATGTATTTTGAGGTTGTTTAGAAGAGTTCAAAGGTGATACTTGGAAAAATTAAGAATTTGACCCAGGGAAAAAAGGTCCACAGAGATAAAACAATGAGCCTAGAAAAGAAATTGTTTATTGATTATGAAGTACAATTGTTGTTGTTAGGTGCCATTGAGTCATGTCCAACTAATAGTGTTTTCAGTGGCTGTTTCAGAATTGCCTCGGGAGTAGATTGCCACATCCTTCTCCCATTTTTTCAGTGCTGGGAATTCAACTTGGGACCCCAGAGACTTCAGAGCGGTTCTCTACCAAATTAGCTTGTGCTATTTTTTTTCAGTATTGGCAAATTGAACATAGAGCCTTGGGCATGCTAGGCAAGTGCTCTACTACCAAGTCGCATCCTCCAGCCCCCTTTTTATTTTTGATTCTGAGACAGGGTCTTGCTAAGTTGTGCAGGCTGCCTCTGGCCTCAAATTCAGGATCCTCCTGCCTCAGCCTTTTGAGTTGCTGGGATTATAGGGATGAGCCAAGGTATCTGGCTAATTATAGCTCTCTAACCCACTCCAAAAAAATACCCAGCCATTGAAAACCCTGTGAATAGCAGAGAACCACTAACAATACGGTTTCACCTGTTGTACATAGGGTCGCTATGAGTCAGACAATGACTCCACGGTACCTAACAACAACAATGGGAGATTTTATCACTAAAAGTACTAGAGCAGATGAGAATCTAGCATTAGGGAAATTAGTGTATCACACAAGCTCTAATATCCCTGCAAACTTCAACATTCTTTGATTCATAAGGACCAACAGAAACAAAGAAGCAGGGCTAAACCTCATCTTCACAGATAATACAATAGGAAATGGTCTTAAACTGTAACTCAGGAGATTTATGGCAAAAACCAAGGAGCAGAATATCAGGTGAAGTTGTCTGCTAACTGCCAAGCAGAATTCCAAAGGAAGCTAACTAAGGTTGTATCCTTTAAAATAAAGGAATTTGTACTGACTCTCCCAGAGCAATTGAAGGATTACTATGGTTGGAGGTAAAGTAATTATCTAGACCACCTTTAAAAAGAGGCCTTCTTTTCAGTCTTTTGATCCACAATTATCCACAAAAACCTCAAAGTCTTAAATGACTACCTGATGTTTTAAGTTTCTTTTGTTCAGAAGCTTAAAGAATTTAAGGTTTTTAAGATAACATGTGACCCTAAGCACTAGAGAAACAAAAAGGATGGCAAGAGGTCTTGCTGTAGTCAAAATGCTGACTTTGAAGAGAATTATGAGTTTGAAAGGGATGCTTGTTTTTTTCCACACAGTGCACATGAATCCCTTCACCAAGGGATTAATCTTGATTTTATGAGTTGTTTGGGAGACTAAGTCTATAGCCATACCACCCTAGTGTCTGATCTTGTCTGATCTCAGAGGCTAAGGAGGGTCAGGCCTGCTTAGTCTAGAGGGGAGACTACCTGGGAATACAGGGTACTGTAGGCTTGGGAGAAGGACCTGGCAGCCTACTCCTGAAACAATCCCAAAATAAGCAGCCATTGAAAACCCTATGAATAGCAGAGAAGCACTGACATAGTGTTAGGCATGCCACAGTGTCAGGTAGTGCTTCATTCTGTTGTACAGAGTCGCTATGAGTCAGACCTGACTCATGGCACCTAACAACATTTGCCAATTAATTAGCCAAAGTAAGGTATGAGCTGTACAGTTAAGCCTTCCACACAAAGGGAAATGTTCTGAGGTTATGCAAATAAAGCTGCCTGGTGCTGTATATTTAAAAAGGAAAGGGAAAGGGAAGAACATTTAATAATCTATGCAGGAAAGGAACACAGAAACATCCTGCTGCATTTTCATTAAGATCAAGGATGTGTGCTTATTACTCTTTTCTACAGTGCAGCAAGCTCCAACTACAAAGATGACCTAAAATCTTGTTAATATTAATTTTAAAAAACTAAAACTATGTGATGCTCCAAAACATCCTGTAGCCTTACAACATCTTAAACTGCAATCAAAAAAGAAAATGTCCCTAAGACTCAAAAACAGAAACCAACAACAGAAAGAAAAGAAGGGTGAGGTCAAGGAGGTGGGTTAGCAGGGAGAATGTAAGCGAAGAGTAATCAGTATGTCTGGAAAATCTTTTTCTGCTACTTTTTCTAGTCTCTGCCTGAGTGGCCTTTCCTTGACCTAAGAAGAGTATCCTTAAATCAAAGTCAAAAGCCTTGGACTTATCTATGCTTAAGCCATCTAAATTTCAAGAGAAGAGTTGGAGATCATAAGGGAACTATATTCCTGTTAAAAGAGAAAATTAAAACCCAACTCAATAGCACCTAACAACAAACAACAACAAATTTAGTACGGCAGATCTTCATTAGTATTATTTGCAATTCTATAAGTAAGTTGCAATACAGATCAAAAAATGGTTCAGAATGCTGCACTCCACTCCATGTGCAGGTTTTATTTATATCCAGAGAAAAGGAAATGACCGACAGAAAGTAGAGGTGAAGTACAGAGATAGTATGATTGGTTAAAGTTTGTTGATTTCAACCCAACTTGAAAGCTGGCTGCCTGTCACTAATGGCAGCTGGGCTGAGACTCCTCTACTTGTTACAAGAGTAGGTTACAGTCTGTTTACATATCAAATTAGGTTACATTTCTATATATATGAAGACACCTTCAGAACAAATTTAAAATATATATAGAAGCAGCTTTCAGCCAAACAATTTTTTTTCCCAATACTGGGGGTTGAAAACAGGGCCTTCCATTTTTATTTTTTATTTTGAAACAGGGTCTCTCTAAGTTTTGCAGGCTGCCTCTGGCCTCGAGCCTATGATCCTCCTGGAACAGCCACCTGAGTAGCTGGGATTAGAGATGTGCACCATGGCACCTGACAGCCTAAACGTAATTCAGTGTAATAACCCTCCTCACAAACTTTCCACACTGGGGATCCCAATGTTTATCTTCAACTCTTTTCTCTACCAACATTCATTTCCTGAGTCATCACATCTTGCTCCACTGGTTTAAGAATATCTATGTAGTAATGACTCCCAAATCCAGACTCATATCTTCAATGATGTCCAGACACAAGGATATCTTATAGATATTTCAACTTGACACATTCAAAATGTTAAATCTGTATTTCCACTTCACAGCCAAAACCTGTCTCTTCCTCTGTGTTCACTGTGTAAGAAAACAAGATAACTCAGTCAATCAGGTATACTGGGTCTGTCTATCCTCCATCCCGAGTCAAAAATGCTAGGGTCAACTAGACCAATTGCTGCTTGTGGTGGGAGCTCCACAGAAAGACCACCAAGGTTCACAGGCCAAGGCTGGCCAGCAGAAGAAGCATGTTATCACTTGGGCAATGACCTGGGAGCACTAGGAATTTTTAATCAGATGGTCTTTCACCTCAAATGAGAAGGTCTCAGGGATTCTAAGTCACAAAGAAATGGAGGCAATCTTGCTGTAGTATGCAAAAAAAAAAAACAAACAAACCAAAAAACTCTGGAATCAGTGAAATGTGACAGGGATAGAATTAGTGGGCTTGATTATTTTCTTCTGCTCTAAAACTTTTATTTTCCCATACCTCATGTCCAACCCCAAACACATAGATACTTCTTGGGCCTGAGAGTTATTATTGTTGTTGTTGTTGTTAGGTGCTATCGAGTCAGTATCCAACTCATAGCGATCCTCATAGGGTTTTCAATGGCTGACAGTTTCAGGATTGATTTGGGAGTAGACTGCCAGGTCATTCTCCCATTTTTGAGGTGATGGGAATTGAACTTGGGACCCCAGAGACTGCAGTGTAGCACTCTATCAACTGAGCTAAAGCCCAGCCTGTGAGTTATTATAGAGAGTTGTTATAATAGGTTGTATTAATAGGGTCACATGTGTGGGCAGTATAACAAAATGAATGCTGTTACTTCCTAGGTGCTCTGACACAGAAAGAGGTAGCCAATAAGTTGCATAAGAAAAATGAGGTCTGAGGTTTATCTACAGCTTTCAATATTATTTTTAAATAGGTTCTGATTGATCGATTGTTGATGTTGTTAGGTGCCATCCTAATGGTGTCCGACTCATAGTGATCCTATGTACAACAGGTGAGAAACTACTGTTAGTGTTTCTCTGCTATTCATAGGGTTTTCAATGGTTGATTGATTTTTTGTTTTTGGGGGGTGGGGCAGTAGGCTGCCAGGTCCTTCTCCCAAGCCAACAGCACCTGGTGTTCCCAGGCGGTCTCCCATTCAAGTACTAACCAGGCCCGACCCTGCTTAGCTTCCGAGATCTGACAGGATCAGATGCCACAGTGGTATGGCTGCAGGCCTTTGATTTGATATAATAGTTTAAACTAAAGGCCCCAAGCCCCTAAGCCAAAGGGTGACCTGGGTCTAATTTTCCTCTCTGCTCTGAGATGGTTAAAAAAAATCTCTGAACATCCCAGGGACATATCTGAATATATACTATAAATCCCAAGATATATTTACCGAAAGAAAATCAGGATAAGTTTTTTGTTTACTCAACCTTAGTGACAACCTTAGAGAATGACATAAAAAGCACATATATTATTAATTAAGTTTATATTACCAAGTCTTATTACAAATTCTTATAGGCACATTTGAGTATAAATTATGAATTCAGAATTAGCAAATGGGTTGTTGTTGTTGTTGTTAGGTGCCGTCGAGTTGGTATCTGACTCATAGTGACCCTCTGTACAACAGGGGAAACACTATTGTCAGTGCTTCTCTGCTGTGCATAGGGTTTTCAATGGCAGATTGATTTTTGGGAGGGGGTTGCCAGGTCATTCTCCCAAGCCTACAGCTTCTGGTGTTCCCAGGTGGTCTCCCAACCAGGTACTAACCAGGCCCGACCCTGCTTAGCTTCCGAGATCTGACGGGATCGGATGCCACAGGGCTACAGCTGCAGGCAGCAAATGGGTTAGAGCAGCCAAAGATGCTGAAATACAATGCTTCCCATATGATACTTCATTATGAGCATAACCTTATTATAACTTTGGTGAAATTGCATAGTCATATTTCCTTTTTACTGTTTTTTCTTGTGATGCTTGGCATTGAAACCAGTGCCTTGTACATGACAGGCAAGCACTCTACCACTGAACTACAGCTCCAGGCCACAGTCACATTTTCTGATTCATCTCCTTTGCAGCTACTTCGTGTGTGTGTGTGTGTGTGTGTGTGTGTGTGTGTGTGTGTGTGTGTGTGTTATTTAGGGATTGAACACAGGGTCTCACAAATAATTTATAAGTGCTCTATAACTGGACTGCACCTCCAGCCCATTTTTTTCACTTTTTAAATTTTGAGACAGGGTCTTGCTAAGTTACACAGGCTGCCTCTGGCCTCAAGCTTATGATCCTCCTGCCTCTGCCTCCCAAGTCACTGGGATTACAGTGTGCACTGTGGAAACAAAAAAAGTTTACAGAAAAAGTTTGTCATGATCCCACTGACACTTTGTGGACCAGCCTCAACCAGACCTCAAGGTCCCTTGGTAAGGATAACTGATGACTGGAATTCCTGTGAGTAAGGCTGACCTCTGAAAAATAGAAAACTAAAAAAGGGGCTTGCCTAGCACCAAGCAGACTAGCTCCAATTAGACTCCAAGGTCTCCTGATAAGGGAAGTTACAGCACTAAAGAGAATGTACAAGATAAGTTAGTCAGAAGGAAGACATCTACAGTTTATCTCAAGGACAGACTGACCACTGAGGAATGTGCCCCCAGTTGGAGACAACTGTTAATTCTTACTTCTGTAGCCTTGCTTCTCCGCCCCTATTCTATAAAGCCCCTAACTAATGTGAGTCGGCTGCTGCTTTCTGAAAGTCCACTCCCGGGACTGAACGTAGCCGGCTGGCCAGTCTAAATAAACTTTTCTGCTCCCGATCCGTTTGTTTGTGTCTTGGAGTATTTTTCCTGGGATAGAGCTGCTGGGTACAACAGTACCACCGCACCCAGTCTTTGCAGCTACTGTTTCAGTCTTTCTTATTCATGGGCCTGTGTCTTATTTAGATTGCCACTAGAAATGCCTGGAGTGCTTCCTATAAAGTCATTCATATAATCCTGAATCACCACAACTGATTTATTTTTATCCCCTCTCTAAGCCATAGCCAGAGTTGCTTTTACAGCAACATGGGGAAATTCTAGCTTTCTCCAAATGTATGAGTTAGAAAAGGGAACAGACCTTGGGCACATGTGAAGTAGGGTGGCTGTAGCAGATACTACTGACTGCACTTAACCAAATCCTTTAGAAGACATGAAGTCTTAGTTCAAGTCCATATATGACATTAAAAACTGAGAAGTGTCATCAGGGCACAGTGCACATGCATTTAATCCCAGGGAGTTGGGAGTCAGAGGCAGGAGGATGGCAAGTTCAAGGCCAGAAGCAGCCTGCATAACTTAGTGAGACCCTGTTTCAAGATAAAAAAAATAATAAAAAATGGGCAACGGCTCAGTGGTAAAGCATTTGCACAAAGCTCTAGGTTTGAACCTAGTGAGGCTCTAGGTTCAACTCCTTAGTACCAGAAAAAAATAACCAAAAAAAAAAAAAAAAGGCAGAGAAGTGTCAGCAGATGCCACAAGGTTCCAGGAGATTGCACAGGAATCATTGGAGACAAAAGGTCAACAGTCTCCCTCACTACTGACTCAGACAATTTCTGGTCCCCATGACAACTGATAAGAGATGCAGTCTAGTGGAGGAAGTGAGCTTCACTTGCCCTGCAGAACACTGCCCAGAATGTTGGTTTTGCTCCAAGCAGCTGCGTAACTTTCACTGCTATTTCCTGCCCTATCATCTCTCTCCCCTCCAAATGCTCCTTCCAGAGAAGACAGAGTAAAGGTCACCTTCAGATTCCCCTTCAGCAATGATCAGATGCCAGCAGAATGTGCCAAGTACTAGGCCCCAGTTTAACCCTGAAACATGTCGTACCTAGACTACAACAGTGCCTACTGAACTGTCTTCTGTCCAACTCTCTTGGCTCACCCTGCATGTGGTCGGTCTTCCTAAAATCATGATACTTCCCTGCTCTAAAGTCTCCATAAAGCATAGCAAATAAACTTTAAATCAGTGGTTGTCTGGAATGTATTCTGGCTGCAGTCTATGTTTCCAGCTTGATTTTATACTTCTCTAGATAAATCCCCACATCCTACCACTTCTCAGTACTTCTGCTTCTCCATTTCCCAAACCCACCAGCTGCTACTTAGTCAATTCCTACCTATATTCCTATATTTTAAGGATCAACTCAACCCTAACTCTTCCAAAAGGAGGTATCCCCTAACCACCCTATCTGAGATGTAGGAAAGCCCCTCTCCATTCTTCGAATTCCCACAGTGCTTAGTATTTGTATCACTCATTTCCTAATTTATATTTCATGCATAAATATTATCCACTTGTTTATTCAATAAATTGCATCCAGATATCAGGATAGATTCTGGACCAGATGATATGGCCCCCAAAGAACTAATTCACGGTCTATGGCAAGAGAAGAAAGGAAGAAACTACCATTTATCCAGTGTCTATTCTAAGTATGCTCCCACATGTCATCTCGTTCCATACATTAGTTCAGTTCACCCTCACAACTCTATGAGGGAGCTGTTGTTATTACCACTTTACAATAAGGAAACAGTTCTCAGAGAATGGACACAATTTGGCAAAGGCTATCACATATATTTTCAGTCTCCGCTCTCCCTGGCCCCTTCTCAGATTCTCTGGACATCTCTACCTTGCTTTGCCCCGCCAGGCTGATCTCTGTGGCCCAAGCTCCTTTGCCCTCTGGCTTCAGGTTCAGTTGGGTCAATGGAGGCACCAGCAACAGATAAGAGGGCACTATATCCACTCTCCTTGCTCCTTCCTCATTTATAGCTTCCGGCTGTGGCTGCATTCTTCAGTCACAGCTCCTGTGGGGGGCTCTCCCAAGGCTCCAGTTCTTCCTCCCAGGATGCAGGGAGACCACTGCCTTCTAGTACACCTTCAGACCAGGAATAGTAGAAAGGCACATAGTGAAGCATCTTAGCTCTGCCCACCCTCTGGAAATAGCTCCTTCACAAAACTGTCTTTGTTTAAACCTATTAAGTGTGCCAACAGTTTCCTGCAGATAGACAAACAAGTTTTGAACTGACATGGGTCTTACTGCAGAGCCCTCATTTTTCACGGAGACATCTGCTGTGTTGGAGGTCTGCACAAAGTGCTAAGGATCAAAACGCAGGGAAGCTCGTTCTGATAGAACGGATCAGTAGAGGCTTCACTGAACAAGTCAGGTGAGCATGAGTCAACCTCAAAAGGTAAATCAGAGTTCACACGCAAACAAGAAGTAAGGATACTAATCAAGGACAAAGTAGAGAGTGGGTTCAGTGTCACAGAGGCATGACCAATATGCCTCATTAACTAAGGCAGTTATGTAAAAGACTCATGAAATAATAATGGTGATTGAAGATTTCTAAACCTTGATAATAATTTCCCTCTTGACCTACACGGGGAGATTGTAAGTAAAGAATTAGCTACTTTCCAAACAAGAAAACAAATTTACCCATTCCCTACTTCCAATTCATCTCTGTTTCAGAAAGTAAGTTCAATTATTTAACATAATATGCAAGCCTCATTTGCCCCTACCCAGCCAACAGTCAATCCTGTAGCTCCATGTCCAGAATTTGGGGCACACAATGGTGTAATGTGAACTCCAAAGGGCTTAGACATCCCCACCCCTATAGCCTTGCCCTTTGCAACCCACATGGTCTCTCTCCTGGGCTGGCTCCACTCATTGCTGGCAAATTTCTTGTATACACAGTTCCACGTTCCTGGCATCTCTCTAACAGCCTGAGGTCTCTATTCCAGCTTAGGCCTCACCCTCAAAGGGCCTTGCAAATACTTTACAAGTGCTCTACAACTGGGCTGCACCCTTAGTCCATTTTTCATTTTTTACTTTGGAGACCGGGTCTCGCGAAGTTATACAGGCTGCCTCTGGCCTCGAATTTGCCATCCTCTTGCCTCTGACCACGAATGGCTGGAATTACAGGCCTGGGCCACTGTGCCCAATCAGTACCAGTTTTAATAATTTACAGAAACATTATCAAGTCAAATCTTGATGGCTCCCTTAGGTTGGCATAGCAAACGACAATGACAGAGGGATGAATAGGCTGACACTTTTTTAAAATGCTAAAATGAGGTAAACTGATGACAGTCAAAAATTACTGGGGGAAAAAAATAATTGCAGCCACGGAAAACCATTTTAAAGTTCTAAAACAGCATTTTCTAAGGCCAAATTCTTAATTATCTCAGCCTTGGTTAAAAGTCCATGTGTCAGAACCCCACCAGGAGAAAACTTCAGAGCACATAGAACAAAGTGCTTAAGGAAGAGAGGAGATAGAGACCAGCTCCCAGTGTAGTCCCAAATTTCCCAGCACAGCAGCCAGTAGAGATATAGGGCACTTGGTTAGAAAACACAATGCTGCTGCCTTAGAACAACCTGAAGGCCACATCTGAGAAAGCCTTTCAGAGTCACCCTGAGCTGGCTGCAAAGGGAAGCCAGACCTTTCTGGCCCAAGAGCATCATGGAGGGTTCAGCTCACCTCTTCATCAACTCTGATTTCATCATAATCACACCTTGGCTTGCTCCATGGCCTCCTCCCTCATCTAGACCACTAGCTTCAATGTAGCTTGGAACTGAGCATTTAGTCACTCTGCAACAAACTTTCGCCTCTCTGACATACACCCATCGGCCCTAGTCCTTTCTAGGAAACCAGATTCCTTTCTGGAACTCTGGTGAGCACACATCCACTTGTGAGAGATAACAACAGGATAACCTAATTATGTGATCTGAAAACATTTTAAAAGTAAGAGAATGACTGCACCATTTGACGGTGTACTTAATATTCTTATGAAAGACAGTTCTCTACTTACAGGCCTTCTGGTTGAAGCACCTTGAACAGAATGATAAAATTCTGGCTGGACTCGGCTATTTTTCTTGATTCTTCGCTTCCTCACTGAAGCTTCTTGCTCGCTCTGATGATGAGCTTCTGCCACGGGCTTCACTTCTTCCAGACGGGCCGCTGCAGCCGCTGCAACTCGTCTTCTGATATGCCGAGGGCTTGCTCTGAATCCCTGTGGTGGAAAATGCAACAAAACAAATGCAGATTGGTATTGAGTTGGTCTGGACATTCTCTGGGGCTGGTTACACAAAGAGCTCCCCATGTCCCTATGCTCAATTATATCACTTACATCTCCAAAGTGAGCCCATACAAGAAGGCTCGATCTGCACACAGACTTAGCGCAAGGGCTCTGTAAAGCATCTCAGGGTTTCAGGGCCCAGGGTTATTCTACATTAGGGCACATTCTCAATCCAGTTAAGTCCAGTGAAAAAGACCAAAAGGTGGGTGTGCACCCTGCTCAACTTTTGTATCAAACAGACTGTGTGTGAAGAGGGATATGTCCACTCTGGTGGGAAACAGGTCGCAGGGAGCAGGACAGAGCACCTTTCCAAGGTAAAGTGCCACTCAGCAGGGCAGACTCTTGACAGCAGATTTGTTTTGAAAGAGAGCAAGCAGGAACACAAAGCATCATTACAAAACACCGTGAAGGAAAGATCCAAAGCTGAAATAAAGACAAGGTGGTAGCACAAAGACAGTGGGTTTCAGCATCAGATGGGCCTGAGTCCAAACGCTGACTTGTTAACTGTTGTTGTTGTTGTTGTTGTTGTTGTTGTTGTTGTTAGGTGCCGTCGAGTCCAGTCCGACTCATAGCGACCCTATGTACAGCAGATCGAAACACTTGCCAATTCTGTGCCAGGCAAACCATCTTATTTATGTTTAAGCCCATTGTTGCAGACACTGTGTTAATCCATCTGGTGGAGGGTTTTCCTCTTTTCCGTTGACCTGCCACTCTTCCAAACATGATGTCCTTCTCCAGGGATTGTTCTCTCCTGACT
>VMDO01016692.1:0-47048 GCA_007922755.1 Pedetes capensis | reverse complement strand
GTTAGGTGCCATCGAGTCGGTATCCGACTCATAGCGACCCTCTGTACAACAGGGGAAACACTATTGTCAGTGCTTCTCTGCTGTTCATAGGGTTTTCAATGGCAGATTGATTTTTGGGAGGGGGTTGCCAGGTCCTTCTCCCAAGCCTACAGCTTCTGGCGTTCCCAGGCGGTCTCCCATCCAGGTACTAACCAGGCCCAACCCTGCTTAGCTTCTGAGATCTGACGGGATCAGATGCCACAGGGCTATAGCTGCAGGCACCAGCCCACTTAGGAAATGTTAATTGTGTGTGCTTTGGTTATACTAAAAAAAAAAAAAAAAAAAAAAAAAATTCTAGTAGTGCTAACAATTGAGATAATGTGCCTTCATATATCTTTTTATGTCTGCACTATCAATGGAAATAAATACAAGTCCCCAAAATGTCTGGAATTCTAAGGCTTATTGTTATGTGCCTGGAGAGTAGGGAAATTCACAGCCCTTTTACTTTACTGGAGGTGAGATAAAATCGAGTTCACTGTTCTTAATTAGGAGGCAAATCAGGTTAAGGGTTGACATGTATAAAACAATGTGACAGATTCCTTCCTTTTCAGATCACAGGTGGGTCACTAGCTTGCTTCTGAGGAGGGAAGTGTATGGTGCAGTGGTGGTGAGCTACCTGGCTGTATTTCTAGCTGGATGCATGTCACTCAAGCTACCCTTAAGACCATAGCAGTCATCATGGGGTGGGAAACTGTCCCCCTTTGTCTTGGACACCTCCTCACCTCCCTTTTTCCATAATGAGTATCTGCTGGATGGCAGGAGGGCTTTAGGCATGTGTTTACTAGGGATCATTGTTCAGTGCTGTAGAGGTCATGGACAAGAACTGGAGGAGAAGGCAGTGTGTGCCTCCTCCAGCTGGCCTCCTCCCCTGGGCAGCTCAGGCAGAAAACTTCCCTATTGGAGCCTTTTGGGAATGTGGTCCTCTCTTGGTCTTCAGGTGGTATCTTGTTCATTCATTCTCTGCCCCCTACATACAGGTGTGCCTCTCTTCCTCCCTTTAACCCATCTCCTACTTTTGCATTGATATTTCTCTGATTTGTAGCTTTTTTTCTCTGTCCCATTTCTTTGTAGATAGAGAGATTGTCACTGGTTTCATGATTTGGGCCCACTCAGTCCCATGGGCCCCCACGTGTCTGTTAGCTTGTTGTGCTGTGGGGGCTTGTGTGTTGCTGTGATGCTGAAAGCTGTACCACCAGCATTTCAGATGCCAGCAGGGCTACCCATGGTGGACAGGTTTCAGCTGAGCTTTCAGATTAACACAGACTAGGGAGAAAGACCTGGCAGCTCACGCCCAAAACAATTAGCCATTGAAAACCTTATGATTAGTAGAGAAGCACTGTCAAATATATCACCAGAAAATGAGCCCCCCAAGCTGGAAGGCATTCAAGGAATGGCTGGGGAAGAGTTGCCTCCTCAAAGAAGAATCAACCTTGATGGTAGGAATGGAGCAAAGCCCCTAGGATCTCCTTTGGCAGATGTGGCATGACTCAAAATGAGAAGAAACACAGTGACTGCAAAAATGAGCTCAAAAAGATGACGTGCATAGCACAATGTTGGGCAGTGTTTTGTTCTGTTGTACATAGGGTTGCTATGAGTCAGATCTGACTCAACAGCACTCAACAGTCCCTCGGGAGGGAAGTGGCTACAATCTCTGGTCTCATGCATGAGAGACAGGAGACGTATCAAAAGGTTCAGCAGGTTCCATTTGGTGCAGTGCTGCGTTTTTTCCTGGAATACCTAAAACCAAACATATCTTGCTACTATGAATTCTTTCCATCTAGAGCTCTATATTTACCAAATAAGAAATTTATTTTCCTTCTACTCATGTAACATTCCCTTATTTCTTACTAACACTCCTGGCCTTATTATACTAAGATTATTAATCTTTTCCTACATGAATGGAAGAAAAATGGCACCTTTCCATCTCTTCTGTCTGATCACATGGCTTCTCCTTGGCTGCAGGAGAAAGGAGGAGATACCTGCCTGTCACTGGGCCACCCGGGTGAATCCATTTGGAGTGGGAACAACAGCAGCAATGACAGTTGCTTCTCAGAGTGGATTTGTTTCCAAATCTTAGAGTGTAGTCATATCCCCTTGGACAATCCACAGCATGTCATAGGTGCTCAATACCTAGAATACCTGCTTGTATATTGCATGGTGAAGACAAGCTACCAGGAGGCTGAGCTGGAAGCACACAGAGAGGGATATAGGGCAAGGATGCAAATATAGGTCATGACCCTTGTGACCTAGGGCAATTTTACTACACCCCTTTTAGCCTCAGCTTCCACATTTAGACTATGAAGATAATCCATACCTTTAAGGGAAGAAAATGGGATAGTGGGTGTGTAAAAATGCTTTGTTAAACTACAATGCCAAGATATCACCTAGATCCATACAGTTCACTTTCTAATATTAATGTTGGTGGATCCTTCTGTTTCTGTATTTACTTGTCAACAGTATTACCTTGAAATATCCAGCTCAAAGAAAATCTGGGCAATTAAATAACCAGATGCATCTTATTTATGGTGATGATTAAATTATTTCTAATATAAACCCTACATGTTTGCCATTATTAATGCAGACTGATTAAGAATACAGATTTTCTTCAGAATATATAAAACACATAAGATAAAGATATCTACATTCTCATGTTCTTCATTTGGATCTGAATTATTTCTGCTTTCATAATCCATTAATATGTTTTTGACTCTGTCTGAAGGGTTACACTTGTTGTTAGGTGTTGTTGAGTTGGGATCTGACTCATAGCAACCCTATGTACAACAGACAAAACAGTATTGTCATGCTTGTCTGCTATTCATAGGGTTTTCATTAGCTGATTGTTTTTTGGGAGTGGGTTGCTGGGTCCTTCTCCCAAGCCTACAGCACCTGGCATTCCCAAGTGGTCTCCCATCCAAGGACTAACCAGGCCTGACCCTGTTTAACTTCTGAGATCTGACAGGATTGGACACCATGGTGGTATGGTTGCATTGGGCCGAAGAGTATTTATTTATTTATTTATTCATTCATTCACTGGTACTGGGAAACAAAGCCCAGGCCTTACACATGCTAGCAAGCACTCTACCACTGAGCTACAACTCTAACCCTTGAAGATTTTTTAAATTCTTCTCTATGTCCTGTGAGTGTAAGATGTTTTTCAGTCAGCTATTGCTTATATTCCTGAGGAAAAATGAGTTGCTAAAGTAAAATAATGCCTTTCTCTTAAGTCCCTTGTGCTTTGCTCTGGAGTTAGATTTGCTATCCAAGTGTCCCCACTCAGAACTCTACACCACCGGATTCCTGTACAGTAACCTAAGGAACCAGTTGAAGAAGTGCAGGTAACTCATACAGTATTATCTGTTCAAATGCATTGTCATCCTGGAGCTGAGGAGCTTGACACTTGATTTTCCACACCGAGTGCTCCCACTGTGTCTGGAAGAGGGATATGTACTGGGAATATAGAGACAACTATCACAAGGCCCTTGCCCTAGAAAAGCTCACTACCAGATAAACATTCACAGTATAGTACAGTAAGTGTCGTAGTTGACCTAGGTGCAAAGTTGGTCAGAATCTACATAATTCCTGGATTTATAGTCAGGCATCCTTTGACAGTGGGGGCATGTTCTGAGAAAGTGATTTTGTTCTCTTTCAAGCAACAGAGAGAGTACTTACACAAACCTGGTACACACATACGCTGTATGGCGTTGTTGTTAGGTGCTATCAAGTCATGTCCGATTCATAGCGACCCTCATAGGGTTTTCAATGGCTGATTGTTTTGAGATTGCCTTGGGGGTCTATTGCCACGTCCTTCTCCCATTGGCTGTACGGTATAGCCTTTTATTACTAGGCTACAAACCTGTACAGCATGTTACCATAGTGAAAGCAGTAAGCAATTGTAACACAGTATCTAAACATGTCTAAACAGGTTTGCTTATACCAGCATCACCACAAACATGTAAGTAATGTTTTGCCCTACAACTTTACTATGACTATGACATTACTATGAGATAGTAATTTTTCAGCTCCATTATAATCTGGTTTTTTTCAAGATTTTAAAATCTTAGTTCCTTTCCCATTATAATCTTATGGGACCACTGTCATACATGTTATCTGTCACTGACCAAACTCTGACCATAATTAATGTTATTTCCCTAAATGATTATAATAAGCTTATACCTTATGAATTGATATTTACTGATGTTTTTATTAAGTTGTTCATTATTTGCAACAGCTTCAGAGTTCACATATGGACCACATCAGATCACCTGCATTCCTGCTTTATATCCAATCCCTGACTTTGGACCTCCACAGTAGTGTTAACCACTTTAAGTTTCCCTATTAGCCAATGAAGTGAATTCATCGCTGTTCTATATAACTTTTACTTCTATTTTCAAAAGAAGATTTACAACTGAAGATATTTATAATAAGGTGCATAAATTTTTGAAGACAATTCCAGAAAAGGAATTATAAAGATGGGGGTGGAAGCATTTGTAGGCTCCCAAGGTACCTAAAGAAAGATATATCTGCTATAGTATATAATATATTTGTTTCAAAAAATTCTATTGGATAAGCTCATTCATCATAAGGAGAGTGTGTGTGCACACAATGCATGCATACACACACACACACACACACACACAAATATTATTGTTGTTAGTGCCCTCGACTACAAACTCATTGTGAAGCCAGGTGTAGCAGTGCATACTATAATCCCAGCACTTGAAAGGCTGAGGCAGGAGGATTGTGCATTCAAGGCCAGTCTGGGCTACATAGTGAGTTCCAAAACAGCCTGGACAACATAGCAAGATGCTGTCTCAGAACACTCAGAAACAAAATAGAACAAAACAAAACAACACTCATTCTGCAAGCTTTAAAATTAGATAATGGTAATGGTTGCACAACTTAGTGAATATAGTAAAAGCCATTGAATTGCACACTTTCATGTAAGTACCATGCACTAACCAATTGTGCCATTGGAGCTCCTGAATTATACACTTTCAATGGTGAATTTTATATTATATCTCAATAAAGCTGTCAACTAAAAAAATTTTTTATCATTCTAAACTACAATGTACAGATGG
This sequence comes from Pedetes capensis, assembly GCA_007922755.1. Classification (NCBI taxonomy): domain Eukaryota; kingdom Metazoa; phylum Chordata; class Mammalia; order Rodentia; family Pedetidae; genus Pedetes; species Pedetes capensis. Next base: position 41,931 of record VMDO01016692.1, on the reverse strand, counting down.
TAACTAGTAGAAAGCAGAGAGGCTGATGTCTATCTGTATGGACACTGGCCTGATTCCTTACTTTAGTATGTTTGAGAAATCTCTCATGAATAAATGACTGAAGGCACAACTGAATGAATGATTTTCAAAGTTGTGGGGCATCGCCCTGCTGCTGGACTCACTCCGGCCATGAGCGGGAACCAGCTGCCGAGGACCCTCCATCTGGTTAGGGGGAGCAGAGCACCGGAGAACCACCTGGAAAGGAGGCTTATACCCACAGCTACTCTGAGAAGCCTTGAGAAAGGCAGGCTCAGAGGTTTATGCCCACAGTGGCTTCTTGCTTCTTTCTTCCCAGTGAAGATGCCGACTCTAAGTGCTCTGCTCAAATAGTTCTTTATTGCCTTGTCTGTCCTGGTCGATGGAATGGACCCAGAGTGCTCCGTGTACTGCCCTTATATCCTCTCCAGGGGCTAACTAGGGACCAATCAGAGGCAGTCACCCCATATAGGTCTTGGCCAATCAGGGAGGATATGCAAATTTGGTTTTGTAAAGTGACCAATCGGGGGTGATTCCTGAATGGTCCAATCAGGAGCCATTTGGTGGTTTGGAACCAGCCAATCGGGTGTCAAGGGGTCTGAGGAAAGGGATTGGATGCCAGTGCCATCCTTGGAAGCTCGCAGCCCAGGGGTTCCCAGATGTAGGGCAAAGGTTATTGCCCAGGGAACAAGCCTCAGACCTCCAAGTGGGCCTAGATAGGCCCTGGGGTGAACTGCCTCTCTAGGCAGTGCCCTACACGAAGTAAATCATTTTTATATCCTTGTATATAAGTGGTTGGTCTGGGGTTTAGCTCAGTTGGTAGAGCGCTGCTCTGCACTCTCTGAGGCCCTGGGTTTGATCCCCAGAACCACAAAAATGGGGGAAAGACTTGGCAATCCATTCCTGAAACAATCCTGAAAACAATCAACCATTAAACACCCTATAAATAGCAGAGAAGTACTACCATAGTACCAGGCATGGCACAGTGTTAGGAGTGTTTTGTTCTGTTGTACATAGAGTCCCTATGAGTTGGGCCCAACTTGATGGCACCAAACAACAATAGAAATGATTGAGTTATTAAATTTAAGATAAAAGTGCCTATTCTGACTTTTAAAGCCATTTCATATAATGTCTTAAGAAATTCTATGCACTCTGGGCTGGAAGTGGAGCTCAGTGGTAGAGGGCAGGCTTAACATGTACACTCGGAAAAAGGAAAGAAAGAAAGAAACAAAAAAATTGGAAATAAATTCTATGCATTCCACTGGCTAGTGACTTATATATCTGGCATTAAAGGAACCCCACACAGGTATAACCAGGTCGGAAGAAGATAGGTCACATTGAGGAGGGAAGGAGGATGTGGACAATAAGAAATCACTTAATTCCTAACTCTTGACACTTATTTTTAAACGTAGTTATAAAAGAAAACTCAACATTCTGCTGTGTCAGGGATAAAAATACACATTTCTTCACTTCTGGTCACCCTCCTCACCCTGCCATCTCCTCTGAGACACAAACAAGAAAAACAAAGGTGGACTGTGAGATGATGGAGAGAGAAAGGGAACATAGTTTATATTCACAGACAGGGAACAGGAGGCCCAAGTACCTCCGGGGCTCATTTCTCCATATCCCACCCCAGGTCACCAGGCAACAGCCTGCTGGGCTCAGGAACTGGCTTCTTTCCTTTAGCACTCTGAAAGACACCCTCGAGCACACTGGCCCCACTCCTCCGTCCAGAGACTGCTGCTTGTCCCTACACCCACACACTTGCCCAGAGAACTAAAATGGCCACGTGCAAATAGCGAATGCTTTCATTCCTCTAGTCTTATAGGAACATATTGTTTTCCTTTGTTCAACTCAGTTACCCTTGTCATTTTACAACTTGGCTTTAAACAGCTCTGCTCACACAAATGCCATACAAATAGTCACAGGGACAAGTATTAGTTACTTTTCTTGTCATTGTGACCAAAATACCTGAGAGAAAAAAATGTAAGGGAGGAAAGCTTTGTTGTTGTTGTTTTAAGCTCATAGTTTCAGAGTGTTCAGTCCACGGTCACTTGGCTCTGTGTTTCTGGGGCTGTGGTGAGGCAGTGAAGCACGTGGAGGAGGAGGATGTTTACCTCATGGCAGGAAGCAGAGAGCCAGGAAAGGACTGGGGACTGGTATAACCTTCAAAGGCACACCCCCAGTGACCTCCTTCCTCCAACTAGATCTCACCTCCTTAAGTTTCCAGAACCTCCAAAATAGTATCATCAGCATTCAACACATGAGCCTGAGGGGGACGTTTCATATTCAAACCGTAACAGGACACTAGTGATTCACTCAAAGAGAGACCCAAGATATAATTGGTAGGGTATTCCAGATACTGTTTGTGATGGCTTAGCGGTATGATAGGTCAAAAAGATTATTGTATTTGACGTGAAACCAAGGCCAATTCTGCCCCAAAGTATCTTTTTTTGAAGGCCTACTGTGTGTGGACCAGTATATCCAAGGCACTTTGGAAGACACTGAGAAAGGAACAACTCCCTTATCTGAGAATCTTCTAGTCTGTTGGGTGATACAGAAGCCCCTGCAGATGACTTAATATACCTAGGCCATATGGTAGAGGTCTATTCTGCATGCTTTGGGACCACAGAAGAGGGGGATTAGCCTAAGCAGGGGTTCACAGAAGGCTCTATGTGAGGTATTTGATGACTGAGCTGAGTCTGGAAGAGAGAGGTGGGAAACATATTCCAGGCAGATGGCCCAGAATAAGCAATGCAATGAAACAGCAGAAATCCTCAGACTTCTGGAGGGAAATGGCCTGAGAAGAGGCTAATGAGAAGTCAAGGTGTCAGGGCTCTCTGTGCCTTGCTTTAGATCCTCTGGGCAAAGAAGAGCCAAGAAGAAACTCAGGCAGGGGAATGCCATGGTCAGATCTGTGGGCAGATGGAAGATCCACCTGATTTAATATGAAGGGCTAATTTAATGTGAATATTTATGGGTGGCAACTACAGATGATCTGAGTACTCTTTGCCCCCTCTGGGTGCGGAATTGTTGGTTCTCTGTTGTAAGTGATGGAGCCTAGCTCAAAGAGGCTCAAATGGAAAACAGCTTGTGAGTGGATCTCAGACATCGGCAGGAAGGGATACAAGGTTTCACTCAGTGACATCAGGACTCTGCTTCTGTCTGCAGATTGCTCTTTCTCTCTCTTTGCAGTACACAGCAGGTGATGGGGCAATTCTTCATCCTGGAGAGTTGTCCTGTACATTGTGAGAGTCTAATATTCCTGCCTCCCAATGCCAGGAGCACCCCCCAACCCCCCAAATATTGTAACGAGCCCCAAATCCCCATATGCCAAAAAGAAAAAAAGGCCTGAGCACGGTACTGAGCCATTGCCACACTTGAGTGTTTTCTAAGCCCACCAACCCTTAAAACTCTACATGGCAACTGGTCGATTCAATCTCTATTGTCTCTGTGTGCTAGTAACCATCAGTAGAGATCCCGTCAAGTTGTAATCTTCAAATCCTGATTCCACCTTCTATCCCTTTTAGGTGTGTGTTTGTTTGTTTTGTTTTGTTTTGTTTTGTTTTGTTTTTCTGTTAGTACTGGTCTTCATGCTTTCCTGTCAGAGGAAAGAGATTACAGGAAGAGATCTCACTCTCCCGTTTCTATCTGCCCATTGTCAACTAACATTCTGATTGGTTCTGGTTGTATCACATGGAAATTCCTGATCCAATCACCCACTGGCCACCCCAAGTCATATGAGGAGGCAGCAAGGAGGCTGGTAGCTCCACCAAACACACAAAGAAACTGTTTCCAAAATAATGGAATGTGGGCAATTTGCGTGCATCTTGGTGGATAGATGAAAAACAGCAAAATATAATTACTGCACACCTCACCCTCCACTGTTAAATTCTTTGGCAAAGAAAGAATACTGGTTAACCTCAATTGTCCACTTGATTGCAGAGAAAGCACCTAGGAAATGGGTAAAGCACACCTCTGGGTCTATCTATGAGGGTATTGCCAGAGAAGATTAAAAGAGGAAGACCCACCCTGAATGTGGGTGGCACCATTCCATAGGTTGGGGGCCCAGATGGAACAAAGGAGGAAAAAGAACCTGCTAGTATAGCATAGGAGTTTGTTCTCCTCCCTCTCCCTCTCTGCTTCCTGGGCACCATGAAGTGAGCAACTTCACTCTGATCCACCCTCCCTCCCATGATGGAATGGCACCTCTGAAACCATGAACCAAAATAAATCCCTCCTCCCTTAACGTTGTTGGGTATTTTGTCACAACGATGAGAAAGCTAACACAACCACTAAACCTCTTTCAAACATTTTTGTGCATTTGGGAAATGATATAGGAGGGTAGCACTGGAGAGTAAATGAAGCACAACTTTGTTTAATGTTCTTCAGGATACGGATGATTAGAGTGTGCTGGTGATGTTGGGGGCAAATCTGTGAAGAAGTAAGAGGCTATAAGAACTTGTAGTTGGACAGAGGCTATGGAAAAGGTAGGAAAATCAAAGGAAAGCCAAAGAAAAGGACATCAGCCTGCTTGGAAAGCCTCAGTAAAAACAGAAGAGAGAGAAAGGAAGATAGAAAGGAGTTAGTCTGTGAGAGATGGTGAGACTACAAAATAGACAGAAGGGTTGGTTTTTCCCAGGGAAAATAAGCTGAAAATCTATAACAAAAGAAGAGATTAATTGACTCCGAAAGGTGTTTCTCAAAGATATTGGGCAAGGATATACACCCAGTGGCCTGAAATTGACAGTTTCTATTTGAACCAACTGCCTGCAGCTGTAGCCCTGTGGCATTCGATCCCGTCAGATCTCAGAAGCTAAGCAGGGTCGGGCCTGGTTAGTACCTGGATGGGAGACCACCTGGGAACACCAGAAGCTGTAGGCTTGGGAGAAGGACCTGGAAACCCCCTCCCAAAAATCAATCTGCCATTGAAAACCCTATGAACAGCAGAGAAGCACTGACAATAGTGTTTCCCCGTGGTACAGAGGTTCGCTATGAGTCGGATACTGGCTCGACAGCACCTAACAACAACACCAACAATTTGAACCAAGCCAGGGTGACCTGGGATCCAGGCAGGCAAGAACCCTCCTTCTCCAGAGACAGGGGGTCTACTAGAAACACCGATAATAGTAGACTGGAGAGGAGTTTCCAAAAAGACAATACTGCCAGGTGAAGCAAGTAGAAGAACCCCCTGACCAAATGGCCAAGAACAAGGTCCACGCCGAAGACACTGAGCCTGTTTTCATACATTAAACTTCATCCAAGATAACTAAATAAAGGAATCTGTGTAAAGGTTTTACCTCCAAATTTGTCCAAATTTCCCCTTCTAGACAGGATCTAGAATTATGTTGTGTTGTTGTTAGGTGCATCTCAAAATAGGGTGAAGAACAGAGGTCTTTGCATCAGAGACCTCACTTCTGGATCCAACTCTGGGTAGCTCTGTTGACCTTGATCAAGTTGCTTAACATTTTTCAGCTTTGGTTTTATCATCAATCAGCACAAGTAGAAAGTCCCTGTTTAACCTCAAGGGGGTTCTATGATAACCAGTTGACGAGACCTGCTACAAAGTTTGTGGGACCCAGGGCAAAAGGAAAATATGAGCCCTTTTGTTTAAAAATTATGAAAAATTTCAAGACACCAACAGTGGAGAGGAAGCCCAGGGCTGGGTGCTTCTGAGAACAGAGCCCTAGGTGACTGCATAGGCCTCTTGCCTATGAAGACAGCCTCCCAGGAGAGATAAGGTAAATCAATGTGCTTTAGCAGACTGCGGAGAGTTCAACAGCCTTGTGAGGATTCTCTTCCTTCCTTTCTTCCCTTCTTCTTTCTTTTCTTTTCCTTCCTTTCCATTCTTCCTTGATTTTTTCTTATCTTTCTAGAATTATATTAGTTTGATGGGTGGCTTAAACAGCAGAAATTTAGTCTTTCACACTTCTTTGAGGCCTAAAGTAAAAAACCAAGGTGTTGGCAGGGTTAGGTCCTTCTGAGGGCAGTGAGGGAAGGATTCATTCCAGATCTCTCTCTTTGGTTGTAGATGGCCATCTTTTCATATATCTCTTCATATTTTCTGTCATTTTTCTGGATCCAAATTTCCCCTTCTTATGAGGACACTAGTCATACTGGATTGGGGCCCATCCTAACTGCCTCATTTTAACCTGACTCCTCTGTAAAGACTCTATCTCCAAAAAGGGCACATGCTGAAGAACTAGGGATACTCTAACATATGCAATTTTTCACAGGTGGAGTGAACAACACATTTAAACCCCAAACAACCTTGACCTGTCCCCCCATACTATGTTAGAGGCATGTCCAATGGTGTATAGTCTCATGGGAAGGCAATAATTGGGGGCTATGGTAGAGGGAGAGTTCTGGATTCTCCCACCATGACAGTAGTGTTGGGCCACAATTTCTGCTGCCTGGTCTTACAGTTCTGTTTGTTCTATAAGCCCATTCTTTGGTCTCTGTAAGTTCTTAAATGTATACTCAATAAATCTCCTTTAGGCTTAAGGAAGCTAAGGTATATTTCTGCAGTTTGCAAGTAAGAACTCTGATACTCAAATATTACATCAGAATCAGAAAGGGTACTGTATTGAACCTGAGTTTTGTGTTTTCACAGATTTTCTTGGCTCCATCTGTCTGCTCAGCCTTCATTGCTTGCTCAGTGGGGAGCCCCAGCTTCCCACTGTCACCTCATCTCTGCCACCATCTGCAGATGCAGCCTCCCCCAACCCCAGGCTCAGGCCAACTACTCTTGTGCCTACCCCATGAGAATCTCAGAGGTTTTGGAGCCCAGAGCCTACCACAGGGGCACTAGCCATTCTTATCTGCAGACTAAGATATAGCACTTGCCTTCTCTCTTGCTGGGGCCATAGAAGATAACTGCCCCATCACCGCTTGAGGGCCAGCTGACTCCCAAGAGGACCATTTTTGACCAGTGAGACTCAGAAAATAGAACCAGCAGACAAATTCTTCTGTCTTCCTTCCCCAAGGTGGATATTTTCAAGATGGCAGAGGTTCCACAGGGCCCAACCAGAGAGTCCAGCAAGGCTGGAAACAGGAAGGATTTGTGCATTAATGGGGGCAGCTTGGTGGGCATTGCCCTGCATTTGTCCCAAGTCTTGCTTCTCTGGGACAGAGCCTTATACCTAATGCTTATCTCAGGCTCTGCTTTTGAGGGATACCTGGTTAATTTATAGAGAAAATAGTCCTTCTGGTCTCTGAAGGCTGGAACCCTTGGAGGAAGGCTTCAGAATCTGGGAAGGAAGAAAGGAAACTATTTCATCATGCCCATGTGTCTGCAGCTATCAGCCTATCTGAGGCACAAACACAGAAAATGGCACAGAACCAGGGATTATGAACAACGAGGCAGGTCATGTCATGAAAATATCAATTATGTCAGAGCCCTCAGAGAACTGAGGCAACCATCCAAGATGATTTGGGACAGAGGCTGGAAAACAAAAGGGCTTTCACCTGAATGAGCCTGTGAAGGTAGCTATGGAAATGGAGGTGGGGCGTATATTGTCTTTAAAGGGTGTGGCTTATTCTCTTATAATTACAGGTTCCTATCTAGCAGGATGGAAATAGTTTACCATTTCAGAGATCCTTGCTTTCTCTGTAAAATCAGCATACACATACAGTTCAGATTGTAGTAGGACACCAGAGAAAGTATTAGAAATACAGCTCCAGGGCAGCATGGATTTCAATTGCACAAATAGTGACAAACGGTTAGGCTATTCAGGGATATGCAAATATATTTATAAAATCTTAAAGCTTTCTAAAAATGAAGTGCAAGTGTATCTTCTAAAAAAATAAAAATAAAATCTGGAGTTTGGGACAGCCAAGGACAATAATAACAAGGATTCCAGAAGGAAAAACATTTCTGTCATGGACTAGCTCCATGACCATGAGAAAATAAATGACCTCTTTTACAACCCCAGTTTCCTCATCTACAATGTGGAGAATATACTACTCCGTCTCCCTGAGTTATTATAAGAATTAAGATTGCTAACATGTGGAAAAGGCCTACCACATAATTAGTGCTACATAAATGATAGTTGTTAACATTATTAATCACAACAAATTATTATTTCTCAACATAAAAGCATGATTCTAGATAAGTATTGCTTATACAAGACCAGCTTACGAGTATGCAAAAGCCCATAACACACTATCTTACCTTTCTCTGTTCTCTACCTCTCTTAAACAGGACACAAATTTTCCTACTCTAAATTGGCCCAAGTTGATTCCTTTTAAAGCCAATTTCTTAATAGAGCATTGTCACCTATGCCCTGAAGTAGAAAGTTGGGTTCCCAGTTTTCCTGGAGTAAGGTAGGTTTCAAATGTTTGAGACCATAGAATTACTTGGTCTGTGTATGTGGCTTTCTGGGCAGAAAGCTCTGATTCAGGGTTTTAGGACCTGGGACTTGCCATTTTACACACAGGTGCACAGGTATAGGCACACACACACACACACACACACACACCCTGTGATTGTGAAGCAGAAGATATTTGGGTATTTGTATCACATTTCCAGAATTATCCTCTACAAGTCTCAGATACTCTTCCAGCCCAGTGCTGAAATTTGCAAACAATCTGAGGTCACGGAAAACACTTCCAGTTCCTTTCCCCTTGGATTGCAGCCATATTTAATTAGGCAGCATCCACACAGGCCTTATTTTAGTGTTAGCACAAGTGCTACAGCTGAAGATTAGAATATAACTACACAGAGAGGTTGTAATATGGCAGTGTTTCCTACGCTTGGCTGTACATTAGAAACACAAGAGAACTTTTTTGCCCCCTAACTCCCTGGCCCATGTCCAAATCAATTTTAAAAAGAGCAAAAGAAATAAAAAGACATTTCACTGAAAAAGATATATAGATGGCAAAGAGGCATATGAAAAGATGTTCAACACCACTAGTCATAAAGAAAGGGTAAACAATAAAGTTTTACTAAACCCCTAGCAGAATGGCTCAAATAAAACATTGCAATAGGGAATGTTGGCAAGAACGGAGAGAAGCTGAATGTCTTATACAATACTGGTGAGAATGTAAAATGGCATAATCACTCTGGAAAATTGTTTGGCAGTTTCTTTAAACACTAGACATATACTTAACATATGGTCCAGCAAGGAAAACTTATGTTCCTTTATATAAATCCTTTATATAAATGATCATGGCAACTTTATTGGTACGAGCCCCAAACTGTCGTATATTTATACCAGCGATAAAAAGGAATGCACTAATGATACATACGGCAATTTAGATGAAGCACAAGTATATTTGGCCTGTAGCCGTAGCACTGTGGCTTCTGATCCCATCAGATCCCAGAAGCTAAGCACAGTTAGGCCTGGTTTGTACTTGGAGGGGAGACGGCCTGGGAACACCAAATACTGCAGGCTTGGGAGAAGAAATTGGCAACCCCCTCCCAAAAATCAATCCTCCATTGAAAACCCTATGAATAGCAGAGAAGCACTGACAAAGTGTTTCGCCTGTTGTACCTAGGGTCGCTATGAGTCGGATACCAATTCGACGGCACCTAACAACAACAAGAAGTATATTAAGCATATGAAAAAGCCAATCTCAAAAAGGCACATACTGAATGATTCCATTTATTTAACACTCTTGAAATGACAAATGGAGAAGGAGAACAGACCAGTGTTTGTCAAGGTTTGGGGAAGTTTGGCAGAAGGGGTATAAGTGACACAATGAAGGGACAGAGCAAGGGATGTCTTTGTGACGATGGGACAATTCTGTATCTTAACTGCAATGATGGTTATATGATCTACACATATGATAAAATGGCAGAGAATTACACACACACACACACACACACACTCACACACACACACACACACACACACTGTACCAATGTTTGTGTTCCTAGGGAACACTTTGCAACCTCTTGTGAAACTGTAACTATTAAAAAGAACATCCTAATGTCCAGTCCACTCTCAGCCCAATGACATCAGAATCTCTGAGGGTGGAGGGCAGGTGTCAGCATGTTGCCAATCTCCCAGGTGATGACTAAGTGCAGGTAAAGCTGAGGTCGACTGTCACAAGGCCTTTCACAGATTCTGCGGCCACCAAGTTTTTATCTGCATCACATTTATCCAAGGTACAGCCCAGCAGTCTAAGGGCCAACATTGGTTGTACAGTGATGAGGCTTTTTTAAAGCCTTGAAACTGGTTCCTAAGGAATGTACCATGAGTATCATTGAATCATCGTGTGAGCTGAAGCCCTGGTGATGGGGTGGGGAGTGTCATGGAGGGAAGATCATGTTAAAGTAGGCTAATGAAGGTGCTATCTGCAGCCATAGCACCCTGGCATCCGATACTGCCTGATCTTTGAAACTAGGCATGGTTGGCTTGGTTAGTCCTCAGCTGGGAGACCACCTGGGAATACTAGGAGCTGCAGCCTAGGGGGAAAGACCTGGCAACCCACTCCCAAAACAATCCACCATTGAAAATCCTATGAAAAGCAGAGAAGAGCTGCCATAGTGTCAGATTTGGCACGTGTCGGGGAGTGTTTCATTCTGTTGTATGTAGGGTCGCTATAACTCAGACCCAATTCAACAGCACCTAACAACAACAACAACAACAATGAAGGTGCTGGGTTTAATTTTTCTTTATTTTTATAGATTCCTGGACAAGTACAAAACCTCTCTTGGTTTCCCGTTTAAAGTTCATAATATATTTCCCCAAGTGTGTGTAAAACATCTGCCAACCACACTGGTGAGCTCTTACACAAAGATTTTAGAGATACATTCTGAGGCCTTTGGTTACTGCAATTGGTTTTATCTCCAAAATATTTGTTTCTATCATCTTATTTTAAACAAATGAAAATTATGGCACAAAATTAAGTCCTACTTAGTGACAAAAACATATTTATTTTTCTTTTTGTAACTTTATCCAAAATATCTAAGCGCTGACAGATTGTTTTCCTGTTTTTAACTTTCATTTGTTTCTTGCTGTTTTCTTCATACGGCTTCACATCTTTTCAGAGATACACATGCCTAATAGCTTTAAATGCTTCCCACAATGAATTTCTCTAGCTGAATCTCAGATATGAACACTTCGTTAATTGTAACAGTTAATTTTAGATTAATATGAAACTTTCTGTTTGATTATTAGTGATGTCATAGGAGCCATTAAAACATTTACACCATCATAGGAGCCATCAAAACACAAACTGTTTTCCATTTCCAATGTATTTCCTAGGATAATTACACTGGACATCACTGTATTTTTTTATAGAGTCTTGGTTTATACTATGCAGTACATTTAAATAACTATCCAGAATAGCATTGCTAATTGTGACTTTATTTAAATATTTATGGAAAGTGAACTTTGATTTGCCATTTCACTTGCAGCAGACCAAGGGAAGTGGAAGATGATATTCTATACTTCACAGCTATAGGGATACATTTTGTACTTTGTACAAACTTTAACTGAAATTCACAGTTACTTCATTTTTTTTTTTTTTTGGTCTTTTTCATATGTTCTCAACTAAGAGTTCAAGGTCTGTAAGTGGATGTTAATTAAATTATTTAGTGTCAAAAAGGAGGCCATCAGCTAGAGAGGTAGCTCAGTGGTAGAGCATTTGCTCAGCAGGCAGAAAGCCCTGGGTTCGATCCCCAGCACCATGGAAAAAAAAGGGTGGGGCTATGTACTTCACGACAATTTGTTGTTACAAATACATGGGCATTTATTGAGCACCTGTGTGTAGACATTATGTAATAGAAAATATTTCTGTTAACCTGACATTAATGCATGTCTTTTTACCCAACCTTCCATGGTATACCTTGTCAATGCTTTAAACATCTGGTATTTGTTCAAATATTAGCAGAGAAATTTATGAATGGCCCTAGAAAGTCTTGTCACGTTTTATAGAAATCCATTCTGAAAACATTTCTTTCCAATATACTTCTTATCCATTTCATCTCGAAAGGCTTTTCATCACGTTCTCAATTTGCATTAGGATTTCAACATCAAAGATGGGCTTAGCCAGTGCAATGACAGCCATGATAAAAACACAAAATGATATAATGTAACAGTGATTCCTCTTCCTTATCCTTCATCCTGTCTCATTAAGCCACGTGTCACAAAAGAAGCTTGGGATGGGACAAGACAGGAAAATTCTTAGGACTTAGCCTTTCTCAGCTAGTGGCAGTAGAAGAGCCAGGTGGTCAGAAGGGACAGGAAAAGAACCTTGAAATAAATTCAGAATTCTGCTGCTGTGATAGCAAAACTTTCCTTTCTCTTTTCCAGCTTTGGTCAGAATCTGCCTTCATGAACATGGCAAACCTATGTGGTTAAATGTAATTAAAAAGACCCCCCCAGAAGGCCTTCCGTGCTGTGTACCCAGGAGCCTGAAGTAGCCACAGGCTCTGGCTGTGCGGGCAGCACGTCAGTCTGGCCTGGTATCAATGACTCAGTAGCTACAAAGAGGGAAAGGCAGGCCATGTTTGTCAGGCAGGTTGCTGCACTCAGAGCATGACAAAGTCAAGTGCACATTATTACAACTAATGTGCAATCACAGAAAAGTGGCTACAATTAGGGGGCAGTGGAGCAATGCCTGTCTTGGTCTTGAGAGAACTAAAATTACAGCTAGGAAGCATGGGGAGATTTCTCTGCCACCTTGTACACAATCTTTTCAACTTATTATAATGGGTATAATTGTATCCTTACTTTTGAATCTTCTCTCTCCATAGGGCAGAGACCATGTGTCTGGTTTGCTCCCCATTGCACATATTAGGATGTTGCAGACACTTAGTGCCTACAAATGCTACTCAACTGGGGATGGAGGTTACAAAATTATCATGACATGAAAAATTCCTTTACTATGCCTAGCCTAACAAGCACCATAACTTAGCTACACAGTACACTGTAGAGCAGGGAGTTGTTTGCCTTTGTGATTGTGGCTGACTGGAAGCTGTGACGTGTAGCCTCTGCTCAACTTTACAAGAAGAGTATCCTATTTAGCATATTCCTAACCTGGGAAAACATCAAAATGAAAAAATTCAAAGGATGGTTTCTACTGAATGTGTACCACTTTTGTACCACCATAAAGGTGAAACATTGTACATTGAACCATCTATGTTTGTTTCATGAATGGATGAGCACAATATTTCAGTTGTACAATAGAACTTCCAAATACATTTTCCCCCATCCTTTGAAACTTTATTCAACCAAGGACACTGGGTATGTCTCCTACCTTTTTCACACTGAATTCCTGGGTCAGACCTGGAGGAATGACATGGTGGCCTATTCATGTTTTATGTAAGGCATGACAGCCAGAAAGCCCTAAATAAAAGTCATAGACAAGGAGGCCTCTGGGCTGGTAATCTTAACTATTTCTTGGTCTCTTAGAAGTTTTACACATCTCATTCTATATGGATACATTCTGTGTTCAAATGATAAAAGCTTTTTTTGAGAGGAGATTTCATTGCCTCCTATAATTTATTCTAATACTTAACAGCCTTAAAGATGACTACCACATCGTTGATACATAACAGATGTTAAATAAACATTATTATTGTTTTTGTGAATTGGACCCAGTAGTAAAAAATTGCAGTAACTAAATATTTGGTGGGAGTTTTAGCAGCTCTCTTTAATCTCTGTTTTTAGTTCACTTGTGTTTGTGTGAGTTCAGTGGCTTTCCTTTGACTACCCAATTTACAGGCAGCTATTCTACAGAGGCACACATTTCCCCAGCTGTTTCGATTTTGCTTCTGCTCAGCATTTTAAGGCAGACGCCTCCCCAAAATAAGTCAGGTTTTGAGTCACTGGTTGGATTATTGTTCTCAAGGCCACTTGCAGGGTAAGTCTGGCTAAATTGTTCCTCAGTTTTCTTCTGTGTATTTGAAAGAAATACGTGCTGTTTGCCATGTGCCGTGCTTCACGGATGTCATCTTTTAAATCAACTTTATTGATAAATCACAGCTTAATAGTTCTTTAGTTAGTAATTATAGACCCGTGTAGCTACTAAGCATGAAATATTATTGTTACACACCCATTAAGCACTTCTTATAGGTCAAGTGCAACCCGAGTGCTCCTTGGAAGCAAGAATGGCCAGACTGCATCTTATACATTTTGGACATGTAGTCAGGAGAGACCAGTCCCTAGAGAAAGACATCATGTTTGGAAGAGTGGCAGGTCAGCGAAAAAAATGAAAACCCTCCTCCAGATGGATTGACACAGTGTCTGCAACAATAGGCTTAAACATTAATAAGATCAAGCTGGGCACCGTGGCACATGCCTGTAATCCCAGCGGCTCCGGAGGTGGAGGCAGGAGGATGGCACATTCGAGACCGGAGGCAGTCTCCCAAACTTAGTAAGACCCTGTCTCAAAAAGTTAAAAAAAAAAAAATGGGCTGAGGGTGCAGCTCAGTGGCCCAGCGCTTGCAAAGCATGCAAATGCGAGGCCCTGGGTTTAACCCCCAGTACCACAAAAAATTAAAAAATAAAAAATAAAATAAAAAGATCGTGTGCCTGGCACAGAATGTGTTTCGATCTGCTGTACATAGGGTCACTATGAGTCGGACTCAACAGCACCTAACAACAACATAGGTCATGTGCTATAACTACAGCTATCACAATGATGAAAGCATTTGGCTTACCAGCAGAAGTGAAGGGGATTTGGTCTTTTCTACAAAGAGTTATGCATGAGAAGTTATCCTGGCCAAGGTCAAGGGCTAAAGGTCATGAGTGTTATTCACAGATAATTCGTAACTTAAAACTTAAAAAAGAAATTCAGTTTGATGGACTTGCAACATACTACACATATTGAAAAGGTGGTACTTCATAAGTTTTAGCATATGTTTAAACTGGAAAAACTATCACTACAATTAAGACAGTGAACATATTCATTACCCCCAAAAGTTTCCTTGTGTCTTTCATCCCTCCATACCCTAAGCCAATCCTTAGGCAACTATATCTCTGCTTTCTGTCATTATAAATTAGCTTGTCTTTTGTAGAATTTCACAGAAATGGCATCTTATGGTACTCTTTGTACTCTTTGTCTAGCTTCTTTCAGCATAATCAGCATCTAAATTGGATCATATACTAGTAGTTCATTCCTTATTATTGCTGAGTAGGTCTGCATTAATGGATACACAAAAGGATATACATTTATCTGTGGATGGACATTTGGGTTCTTTCCAGTTTCTCTATTGCAAATAAAGCGGCCATGAGCATTTATGCATGTATTTTTGTGGATCTACACTTCCTTTCTACTTGGTTAAACACCTAGAAGCAGAGTAGTGGCTGGATCATATGGCAGATGCATGTTTAACTTTCAAAGAATCTGTCAATTGCTTTCCAAAGTGTCAGTATTATTTTCCATTCCCAACTTCAATTCTTTGGCATCAAATCCATTGGCATGGTCATGTTTAATTTTAGTCTTTCTAATACATATGTGGGCCTCCAGCCATACTACTGTGGCGCCTGATCCCATCAGATCTCAGAAGCTAAGCAGGGTTGGGCCTGGTTAGTACTTGGATGGGAGACTGCCTGGAAGTGCCAGGTGTTGTCAGCTTGGGAGAAGGACCTGGTAACCCACTCCCCAAAAACAATCAGCCACTGAAAACCCTATGAATAGCAGAGAAACACAAACAATAGTGTTTCTCCTGTTGTACATAGGGTTGCTGGGAGTTCGATACCCACTTGAGGGTACCTAACACCACCACCAACAACAAAAGATATGTGGGCTGGGGTTTAGCTCAGTTGGTAGAGCGCTTACTCTGCATGCTCTGAGGCCCTAGGTTTGATCCCCAGCATCACAAAAATGGGAGAAGGATTGGCAGCCCATTTCCAAAGCAATCCCAATACAATCAGCCATCAAAAACCCTAGGAATAGCAAAGACACCCAGACATAATGCAGGGCACAGCACGGTATGGGGGAGTGTTTCCTTCTGTTGTACATACTGTCTCTATGAGTCAGACCTGACTCAATGGCACCTAACAACAATACATGTGTAGTGGTATCTCCTTGTTTAAATTCGTACTCCCCTCTTAGATAATAATGTAGAACATATTTTCATGTGCTTAATTTACAATTGAGAGAAAAACCTTGTAGCCCACTCCCAAAACAATCTGCCATTGAAAACCCTATGAATAGCAGAGAAACACAGGCAATAGTGTCAGGCATGGCGCAGTGTCAGGGAGTGTTTCATCTGTTGCATAGAGTTGCTATGATTCAGACCTGACTTGACAGCACCAAACAACAACAATAATTTACCAGTAGTTTATCTTCTTCATTGAAGTGTGTTCAAATCTTTTGCCAATGTTTTTATTGGATTTTTTGTTTTCTTATAATACAGTTTTGAGAGTCTGTTATATATTTGGGTACAATTGTATCATTAGACATATGATTTGCAACTATTTTCTCCCCGTGTGCACCTGTTTTTTCATTCTTTGGAAAACATGAATTTTGATGAAGTCCAATTTGTCAGTTCGTCCTTTTTTGGGTTGTAATTTTGATGCTGTAGCTCTGAAATCTTTGTTTAATCCAACTCAAAAATTTCTGTTTTCTTATAGAATTTGCACAATTCTAGATACATTTATGCCCATGACCCATTTTGAGTTAGTTTTTGTACATAGTACAAGATACACATCAAAGTCCATTTTTTATGTATGCATATTCAATAATTCTAGCACAATACTGAAGAGACTAGCCTGTCTTCACTGCACTGCCTTTGTACCTGTGTCAAAAATCAGTTGCAATGTGTATGTAGGTAAATTTCTAGACTTGCTATTTTACTTTATCACTGTCTATTTTTGTGCTAATACTACCTATCTTGATCAGAGTAGCTTTGTGATAAAATTTGAAATCAGGTAGCACTAGTCCTATACAAAGTTGTTTTAACTATTCTAAGCCCCTTGGATTTGATAACCAGTTTGCCCATTTCTAAAAAAGTCTGTTAGTATTTTGAGTATGAGTTGAATCTACAAATCAATTTTAGAAGAATAAACACCTTAATAATATAATTCTTCTGACCCAAAAACATGGTTTGCTTGCTTGTTGTTGTTAGTTGCTATTGAGTCTGGTCCAACTCATGGTAACCTTATGAAACACTCCCTGACACTGTGCCATGCTCAGCACAGTGTCAGGGATTCTCTGCTATTCACAGGTTTTTCAACAGCTGATTGTTTTGGGATTGTTTCAGGATGGGCTGCCAGGGCCTTCTCTCATTTTGTGGTCTGGAGATCGAACTCAGGGCCTCAGAGTGCACAGATCAAATGTTCTACCAACTGAGGTATAGGTCTTATTTTTATTTAATTTTTGTAGTTTTTAGTGTAGAAGATATTCATGTTTTGTCAGATTGACCTTTTAGTATTTCATGTATTTTATGCTGCTGTAAATGGTATTTAAAATTTAAAAATATTCCAAACATTCATTGCCAATATATAGAAATAAGATTGATATTTGTTTATGTAGCTTACATCTCATGACTTTGCTAAAGTCATTTATTTTTACTACCTTTTTTGTAGATTCCATCACATTTTCTTCATAGACAATTATATCATCTGCAAATAAAAGAGCTAACTTTATGAGCAACATACATTTTTAGTTTCCTGTAATTTCTTTATTAGGTTTTAGTATGAGGATAATGTTTATCTCCTTGAGTGATCTTTCAGTAATTGTAGAGATGTTGTTATATTGCCTTCTTATATCATTTCTGATAAAATAATCTGCTGTCATCTTTATCTTTAGTCCTTTGTATGTAATGTGTGTTCTTTTTCTCCATCTGGCTGCTTTTAGGGTTTTTCTCATTATCACTGTTTCTGGGCAATTGGTGTTTATGTTTCTGGTATTCGAAGTACACTGAGCTTATTGGATTTGTGGGTTTATAGTTTTCACCAAATTCAGAGAAATTTTCAGCCATTACTTCCTCAAATAATTTTTCTGTACTCCTGTCTTTGTCTTGTTTCAGGGATTCCAGTTACATTAGGTTTAAATTGTCTCACAGTTAGATGCTCTATTTATTTATTTTTTTTTAAATTCTCCTTTCTCTCTTTGCTTCATTTTGGATAGCTTTTGTTTCTATGTCTTTGAGGATACTAACCTCTTTTCTTCTGCAAGGTCTAATCTGCCATTAACACATTAATACCATTCTGTGTACTTTATATCTCACATGTTGTGGTTTGCATCATTAGATGTTTGATGTGGATCTTTTTAAAAATATCTTCTCTGTACCTACTTAATTTTTGAACATAGAGAACATGTGTTGGTTCTGACCTTAGTGGCAGTTGTGAGTCAGTTTCAGTTGACTGATTTCTATCTACATCATGAGTCACATTTTCCTGCTTCTTTGCATGCTTGGTAATTTTTTAATTACAGTAGATTATTTGATTCCAGATTGCCTTCATCAATTTGGGCTGCTATAACAAATTACTATAGACTATGTGGCTCATAAGCAACATTTATTTCTCATATTTTTGGAGACTAGAAGTCCCAAAATCAGGATGCCAGCATGGTTGGTTCTGGTGAGACCTCTCTTCTGGGTTGCAGATTGCCAACTTCTCATTATACCTCACGTAGCAGAGAGCAAAGAGAAGAATCAAACTCTTGTATGTCTTATTATAAGGGTACAAATCTCATTCATGAGGACTCTCATGACCTAATTACCTCCCCACAACACTACCTCCAAATACCATCACAGTGGGAGTTAGGATTTCAACATAAGAATTTAGGTGGGGAGACAGCACAAACATTGTGCTTCCATATGCTTCCATGTGAATTTTAGGATTATTTTGTCTATTTCTGCAAAGTCTGTCATTGGAATTTTGATGAGGATTGCATTAAATCTGTAGATCGCTTTTGGTAGTACAGCCACTTTCATATTAGTTCTCCATGGGCAAGGGAGGTCCTTCTGTCTTCTAATATCTTCTGTGATTTCTCTCTTTATTGTTTTGAAGTTTGCATTGTAGAAGTCTTTAGTATCTTTGGTTAGGTTGACTCCTAAATATTGGATTTTTTGGTATGCTATTGTGAATGGGATTATTGCCTTGATTTCCTTCTCTTTCTGTTCACTATTGGTGAAAAGGAAAGCTACTGATTTTTTAATGTTAATTTTATATCTGCTACTTTTATGAAAGTGCTAATTAGCTCTAAGAGTTTTCTAGTGGAATTTTGGGGTCCTTTAGACAAATAATCATGTTTTCTGCAAATAAAGATTATTTGACCTCTTCTTTCCCTATATGCATTCCTTTAATTCTTTTCTCTTACATGATAATAAGCTCCTATTGATAATTACCCTAAATGTAAATGGTCTCAACTCACCAGTCAAGAGACACCAACTGGCCAACTGGATCAAAAAACAAAAACCCTCAATTTGTGGGATTCAAAAGACCCATCTCATCCACAAAGACCATAAAAATCTGAAAATCAAAGGCTGGAAAACAATACACCAAGCAAGTGGGAACCAAAAAAAAGCAGGAGTAGCGATACTAATTTCTGACAATTTAGACTTCAATCTCAAACTAATCAGAAGAGACAAAGAAGGAAACTACATATTAGTAAAAAGAACAGTCAACCAGGAACCCATAAGGATACTTAATATTTATTCAGCAAATATAGGTGTGCCTATCTTCATAAAAATGTTTAATGGAGATAAAGGAACACACTGGGTAAGACACAATAATTATGGGAGATTTCAATACCCAGGCCTGATCCTGCTTAACTTCTGAGATCTGATGGGATTGGATGCCACAGTGGTACAGCTGCAGGCATACTGAAGTAGAAAAAATGAGCAATTAAACTTAGCTAAGAAGGGAAAATATAAGCAGAGAAGAAAGAAGGAGGGAGGGGACTAGCAAAGGGAAGTGAGTGTTGTGGAAGGTGGAAAGGGGAGGGGAAAAATGTAAGGAGATAAAGGGGGAGAGGATAATCTCAAGTAAATGATGCAACTTCCTGAGTACATGAGAATAACAGGGGCATATAACTCATAAATACATACAAGTTTTACTACAAATTAACCAAAATGTTCCATAAAGTTTGTAAGTTGATGAAAGTGTAACCGAAAGTGATATAATAGTTGCACAATGGAAAAAGCAAATGCTGTAATACTCTGTACCCCACCAACATTTATCAATAAAGGGAAAAAAATCATACACTATGATAGGGTAGGCTTCATTCCACAGAGGCAAGGCTGGTTCAACATATGAAAATCAATTAATTTAATTTATATACTTATTTAGCCTGTGGCCATACCACTGTGGCATCCTCTCCCATCAGATCTCAGAAGCTAAGCAGGGCCAGGCCTGGTTAGTACTTGGATCGAGACCACCTGGGAATACCAGGTGCTGTAGGCTTAGGAGAAGGACCTGGTAGCCCACTCCCAAAAAACAATCAGCCATTGAAAACCCTATGAGTAGCAGAGAAGCACTGACAATAGTGTTTCCCCTGTTGTATGTAGGGTCCCTATGAGTTGGGTGCCTACTCAATGGCACCTAACAACAACAACAACATATACTTATTTACTTGTCATCTAATTTGATGCAGATCATAGGTCTCCTCTGAGCAACCTTTTGCTTGAAACCCCACAGTTTCCAAAGATGCACTGTACTGAGCCGTGGGAGGAAGGCTTGGGTGGCTACAGGATGGCAGCCTTGGTGACAGTGTGATAGTGAGGTGGCTGGCACTCCCTGCAGCAGCTCCTCCGTGCCGTGGTGCTGGGCAGCTGTCCATTAGAGTAAGTGCTGCAGACAGCTGCCCCCTGCCTACTCAGGGAACTGGGACACAAATTATAGACACAACAGATCAGATCCCACTGACGTCCTGCCTGCCTGTTATTTATAGCAAACACTGTTCTAAGGCAGACAGATGGACACAAGAGAATTTCTGAGCCCGACTAGGTTTCCTGCCACCTATGGGTTCCAATAGGCTTTTGATATTAATTCTTGTAACAGACAGGAAGTGCACCCATCCAGACTTTAGCAGGGTGACAAGTAGTGAAGGAGCCAGCAGCTTGGTTATGTAGTATGAGACTCTTGTATGGTGTCTGCTACCCCTCAGAATCCATCTTCCCCACCTCCTTGCACGTGGGTCAGGACACCTTTAAGGACACCCTAATATAGTCTTCAGGATTTGAAAACAGAAGCAATGTGAATAATTGAACACTTGAACCTCACATAGACATATCCTTTGTGGCACCCATAAGGCTCCCGTGCCGAATATTTCTGATGATTTGTTCTTTCTAATATCAGTCATCACTAATATTTCCTTAACAGTATCAGTGTCACCATCAGACAATATAGACTACTGCATAAAAAGATTTTAGCTCAATTAAAATAGTTGGGCTCTGTACTAAGTTTCTTTAAAGCAGTGAATTCCTTACAAATAGCATCAATCATGGTTGCCACATTAAGAAATAATAATTAATGAATAAAACAAATTTCCAGTACCAGAAGCCAAGCACATGTTAATTATTCATTTGAGAAAGGTATAAGTTTTTTATTTTACACCATATTAATTTGCCAGAAGCTTGAGTTTTAAGAATCTCAGCTGCTCTTTGAATGAATTCCAGAATCACTGAAGACTAGGTATGGGGGTGGAGGAAATAAGGAAACCACAGAGGTCAGAAAAAAAATATATCATTATCTGAGTTTGGGTGCCTTGTAAAACAGCACATGACAAAAGGACTTGGGTGTAGGTAATTATAATCCTGGAAAGTAGGAGTTAGGGAGCAGAGCGAGACAGGGAAGGAGAAAAAGTCAATATAAGAGCATATTATGAAGGCACCTAGTGATACTGATGTATTAGTTATCACTTGCTGTGGTAGCAAGCAACCACATATATAGTGGCTTAACACACCATGAAGTTAGTACCTTACAGTTCTGTAGGCCAGAAGCCCAGCACAGACCTCACTGAGCTGAAGTCAAGTTTTCACCAGGCTGTGTTCCTCTTGGAATCTCTGTAGGGGAATCCTGTCCTTCCCTTTCCAGTTTCTAGAAGCTACTTGCATTCCTTGGTCCCTTCTCCATCTTTAAAGCCAACAACATCACATCTCTCTCTTTTCCTGTCATCATGGCTTTTTCTGTCCATAGCTGGGAAAAAAAATCCTGGTTTTAAAGACCCATGTAATTAGAGTGGCTCCACCTGGGTAACCTTGCAACATCATTCAAACAACACCTGCAAAGTCTCCTTTGCCACGAAAGAACATATTCCCAGGCTTTGGGGTTAGGATGTTAGGTTTGGGGGAACCATTATTCTTCCTACAATAGCAGGTATTGGGCAATAGGCATGGAGATAGTGTCTCTCCCAGTGGAGCTCTGAAGAGCATAGAGAATCCCAGAATAGTCCACCTGGAATACAGAGGTCAGAGAAGTTATTTGCCAGCTCCTATCTGCATGGGTGGCTGAAGGGTTCTCTGAGAGATAACCTGTCTGCACTTGCAGGCTACAGTGGTGTGTCGGGGCGTAGGACATCATGCTCTCTGTCCACACAAAGTGAGAAGAGCTAGAATGGAATGGTTTCTCATGGCTGCACTGAAAACAGAGAGGCTGGAAGGCAGCAGTTACCTGTTACATCTGGGGAATGAGGTACTTAGTGGCCTAAGGATCACTGGGGCCTGAAGCTTAGATTCCAGAGCTCAATCCAAGCCCTGTCACTCCCGGCAAATACTGTGCAGGTGGCAGAGTTTTCCTGAATCTCAGTTTTCCCTATCTGTTATACGGGGAGACTTCCATAGACCACACAGAGCAGTGAATATTAAATGCACCAACATAGGCAAAGCAGCTGATATGTTGGGAGTCATCAAAAAAGTAGAAGCAGAAATTTTTATTCACAGATCCAGAGAAACACTTGCTGGTTGCCAGGCCCTGGGGCTACACTCACGAGCAGGATAGTTGAGGCCCTGACCTTATGGAGGAACGGCCCTTCCAACAGGGCAGGCAGGCAATACACAAGTAAGCAGAGAGTTTTACAAGGCTTGGCAGATGACAGCGGTAAGGACACAGCCACAGAGGACACAAACACAATGGCACCTCAGGATGTAAAGGAACAATGGGGCAGCAGACGCTGCTCAGTCCTGTCCCTTCTACTAGGACCTGTATGTTCAGGAGCAGAAGGGGCTTCCTGGACCGTGAGAAGGTCTTCCCTACCACCACCCCCAGGGTGACTCATGATGACTCTAAATCACTACAGTATCTGGCTTCAGAGTAGACAGAAGACCCAGTGAGAACCTAGGCCAGTCTCCTGGTGGAGTCAAGGGAGGCCTCTGTTCCTGCATGGTGGGAGAAAGCTTTCGTGCCTTTTTCCCATTCTCCTTGCCTCAAACAGAATGAATGAGCCGTCTGGACTGGCTCTTTTTGAGATCAGGAAATAGCAAACATGAAGGTGAAAGTCTGATAGAGCAGAAAGCGAAGAAGGGCAGAGTCCCTGATGATGTCAGTAAACAGCTGAACCAAAGCCAGTAGCTACCTCTCAGGATGCTCAGGTAAGAAAAATACACCTCCATTTGTTTAATGCTGCAGCTAGTCTAGTCACTTTCAACTGAACACATTCTTAGCCCATAGAGGTAGTCCTAGCTGAGGTTTAACTTGAGAACTGAAGGGTCACCATGAAAAGAGCCAGGGATGAGCATTCGGGCAGAGAGAGGAAGTGCAAAAGATCCTAGAGAAGAGTTTGGAGTGTGTGAGGAGAGAGGAGTGTGGGAGAGGTGTGGGGGGACTATCAAAGACAGGAGGGCACTGTCCCAAGGCTTTGACTCCAAGGTCAGGGGTTTTATTTTTAAAAAGTGAAACTACACAATGATATTAAGCAGAGGAATAACATGTGGTTCCAGGAAATTATAGACCCCACATTCTTTAATGTAGAATTGGAAAATTACAAAACCTATTATCTTGATAGGGCTATTAAAATACAGTTATTATAAATTATACTGAAGACAGAGACTACAGACTTTCAATAAGCAGTTGTTAGCAAAGAACCTTAGGAAAGTAAAAGACTGTTGATTCTGAAGTCATGGGGAGACAGGCCCTGAGCTATAAAGTCTTTTACCTAGCTCATTGTAAAAGGGAAAGTCTAGGAATATTTCTAGGACATTCCATTAAGAGATCCTTAGAATATCAATCCAACAATCCCAAAAGAATCAGCCATTGAAAACCCTATGAGGGTCACTATGAGTCAGACCCAACTCAATGGTACCTAACAATAACCACCACCCAAGTGGGGGCAAAGGCACCACCATTATGTGAGATTGAGACTTGTCCTGTCCTTGCTCATCGTGAAGGTGCCTTACCTAGTTTATAAGAACTTTTTAAAGACACTGCCAGACTTCAGAAGTGCAATGCCACCTAAAGCATGAATCCTAAAGCAGCTTACTAATTCATTGGCATTATAAATTACCCTAAGTATACAATCTGCAATTCCTGGGGAATCTGAATTCTTTTTCCTTTTTTTTTCACCAAGAAACTTTCAGATCTTTGGCCTTCTCCCTTCAGGCCTGATTGAAATAAATTACCCTGACACATACATTGTAATAAGTGCCTTGAACATTTATTTCTTAATAAAGAATTTTCTTGACAGACATGATCTCTCCGATGCATTAATCACTCTGGCTGCCATGAAAAGAATGATTTGTAAGGGATCTAGAGTTGATGCAGGGGTGCAGTGAGGAGGCTATTACAGAAGCCCCGGAGGAGGACAGATGGCCTGATATGGGGACTGATAGTGAAGACACAAATGTGGGGCCAGTTCTGAGATTTGCGTAGGAGGCAGAGCTTAAAGGACCGGCTGGAGAAATTAAGGATGACTCATGGGGTTTTGTCTCAAGCGATGAGGTAGACAGGGATACTTCTTATGGAAATGGGGACATTTGGGAGATGAGGAGCTTTGGGTGAATAAAGTTTAGGTTGGGGCATAGTCCACTAAAGATGCCTCGTTGGGATCCACGTGGAGATATGATGTATGCAGTGAATGTGCACAAGTCTGGGATTCAGCACAGAAGACAGCATGTGTACAGAGAAGGGAGCTCGGGTGCAGCCTGGGCACTCCCACATTTACAGCATCGGCATCACCCCATTCCAGATAAGTAATAGTTTGATAAGAAAATGAACAACATTAAGCAATTTCTCTGCCTCTGTGATTTGGATGAGTGCCCTCTGAAGGTCCACAGGTAAAAGAGCGGCGCTATTTGGAGGTGGTGGAACCTTTTGCATGTGGAGCCTTAGGGGAAGCCCTTAGGTCATTGGGGTGTAGCCCTGGAAAGGACTGTGGGACTCCACTTGTCATCTATCTCTCTACTCCAATTCAGATATGTGCCCTTGCTCTGACAGCCCACCCTCAATGCCATGTGCTGCCCAAGCCAGATGCTCAAACCAATAGGGCCATCCAACCTTGTATTTGAAACTTCAGAACCATGAGCCAAGAAAAACCTCTCTTTACTTCCTGAGTAGCCTGTGTCAGGCATTTTGTTATAGTGACAAAAGCCGGCCATTATATCTGTAATACTCCATCCTCTTCTGGAAGCCATGTATATGCATAATTTGGGCTAGATGTATCCTATTGCAGAAAATTCCACTCTGTAGTTCTCACAGTCTGCAGTTTTAGCTCAGTTGGTAGAGTGCTGCTCTGCGTTCTCTGAGGCCCTGGGTTGAACCCCAGCACTGCCAAAATTAGAAGAAGGACATGACTGCCCACTCCCAAAACAATCAGCCATTGAAACCCCTATGAATAGCAGAGAAGCACTGACATTAGTGCTGGGTATGGCACAGCGTTGGGAGTGTTTCCTTCTGTTGTACATAGAGTCACTATGAGTTGGACCCAATTTGAGGGCACCTAACAAGGTAGTTTCAATAGAGCCTGCATCAATCACTTCCATAAAAATAGTGGGTGCTGGCCCTGAAAATGACTACCTGGGCTCAGCATGGACAGCGACACCCTATTAACTGTGTGACTCAGGTAATTGAAAGCTTGCTGTATCTTGGGTGACTAAGCTTCCTTTGAAAAGCATGCCTTTGAAAGAAAATGTGGGGTTTGGGTGATATTTTAGTGGTATTTTAGAGAGTTACATGGTGTTTTTCTACCCATGTACAGAAGTCACTTCAGACAAGAGAGGATTAGTAGGATCAAAGCTCAAGTGCTAAGCTTGCTCATGCGTTAGACAATTTTCACAAATGTGGTGTCAGGGCAAGAATGGCTCCAGGAAATGCATGGTCCTGTGTGTCAGTCTGGAACTGTGTGGGGAAAGAAACTGAAAAAAGTTATTTTGGTAATTAATTACTATTTTCAACTGAAGTCTTTGGCTTAATTATCTATTATATGTATGCTAATTTGGCCAGCTGTCTCTGGGTAGCTAACTTCACTCCTGAGGTGAAAACTTCCCTCTCTAGGGAAAGAACCCTTTCTGGAGGAAGAATGCCAACTGACCAGAAGAAGAGAATGGCTCTGTTTTTGTCTGGTGTTCACAACCTTCTGTAGGCCCTTTTTGATGGCTGTGCAAACTAAGGCCCCCAGATATTCTGACATTCTCCTTCTTTGTCGTTTCAGTGCCATCAAAATTAGTGGTAAATAAACAGTTGTCATCAGGGTCTTGGAAAGGATTAATGGGCGACACTGGCAGTCCCTCACTGTCCTCATGTCCTTGGAATACATTCCTGCTATTTGGATCTTCAGTGTCCCCAAAGGCTCATGTGTTAAGGACTTGGTCTCCAGTGTGGTGGTGTTGGGAGGTGGTGGAAACTTTAAGAGGCAGAGCCTCAAGGGAGGTTGTTAAGTCATGGTGTATGACCTCAAAGGAGACGGTAGATTCCCAGCCCCCTCCTCTTCCTGGACTTTGCCCCCTAGTTTTGCCCCTCCATATACTTCTGCCATGATGTGATGCCTCTCCACAGGTCCAAAGCAACAGGGCCCATCGATCATAGACTGAATCCTCTAAAACTACAAGCCAAGTGAATCTTTTCTATGTTGGTTATCTCGGGTATTTGTTATATTGATAGGAAGCTGAGTAATACAACTTCTAAAGTCTTTAATTTGCCTTTGAGAACCCCAATACTAATAAATAAACAGGTGTGATTTTTCCTCTTATGGTTTTGGTTTTTTTTGACTGAGGTAATTGCCAGGATGAGCCTGGGTGTGCACATGAAAACATAGGTCTTATTATCATTCAGGCATAGTGAGGCCACTCATTATTGAAAATAACACATTCCAAGAGGAGCAAGTGTGCCATGCCACAGAACCTTTACTGTGATTTCCATGGGGGACGCATGCTTAGGATTAGTTTGAACAATTTCAGCAGGCTCTGAGGAGAGGGCTATTCCTAGTTGTTTGATACCTGCCCTGTGGTGATTAGGGTAGGGGAATGGTGGCCCTGAGTGGGAAAGCCCAATACAGGAGGTGGCTGGGGTGTGGGTTCCCTCCAGTTGGTTTGTATATGGAAGGTGCTCACAGGTGAATCTTGTATTACTCTCGAAATTAGCAGTTCCTGAAAAGGGCCGTTCCTCCACGTTCAGCAAGGCCTGAGATGTCCAAGCATTGGAAACACCTGGTTAATAGAGAGTGTAGCACAGCTGTATGATGACCAGCCATGTAGTCTTGAAGCCTATGGTCTCCCCTGTTACATGGAATAACAATACCTGACTCTCAAAGTAACTGTCAGGATCAAATGCCTTGTAGACAAGGGGTTGGCACAGTGTCTGGCACTTACCAAGTGCTCAATACCTGGCATATGTATTTACTTATTAGTGGCCAGACTATGAGCTCCGGTTATAGAAGTTTAAAGAGAAGAGCTATTTTGTGGCACTGAATTAAGGGCAGGTGTGCTTCTTCAATACCTAGATATCCTGACTGGAAAACAGTCTCCTCTATTGCTGGGGGTTTCTTTTTTATTTTTAATTATAAACTCCCACAGAGGTGCTAGGCACAGAGGTGACAGAGTGATTCTTATGAATCTATAGGTTGAACTGAATCCCTTTATCAGGGGACCCAGGAGAATAAGCAGTTTGCATAGTTTTCAGCAAATAAATGACTAATCATGCTTTCTCTAAAAGTCTTCCATTGATTGATGGATGGATCAATTTCCCATTAACCTTTAGTAGTAAAATACATAGTGCTAGTAAAAGCAAGGTTTGGAAATTTTTGCATTTTAGTTCCTCTCCCACTTGTGCAATTTCTTTCTTTCCTTCCTTCAATGAATATTTATTATTCCCAAGGCACAGGGAAGAAGCAATTTACATAAAAGAATTTAATGGAAGGAAACAGGCCAAGCAATGCTCAAGGTGCCTCACATTTTCTTACTATGTAGCCAGCATTTGCTTTTATTTTAGGTTCCTCTCCATTTTTGTGAGTGCTGAAAGGAAAACACCAACAAATGGAATGTACGAAGGCAGCTAGCTGGAGTCCAAAGCCAGAGAAAAACTGTCCCAGACAGTAATTAGCTGCCTTGGTTATGAACTTCACTTCCTTTCACCTGAGGGCTTTATCCAGCTTGTAATTATTCTATATTGTCATCAGACCAAAGGGACAGTAGCTCTTAAACTTGTGTAATCATTAACAGCACTACAATATCACCATTAGAACTTGAAATGCTCACCTGCTCATTGACCCAGCTTCTCTGGTGCAAGATCAGCAGCAGGTGAAGTTCAGATGTAGGAAGATGCTCTGTAGAGGCAGGGAAGCTGCACCTGGCTCCCACTGTCATGGTCTTTGCAGGACACTGAACTCCACAGAGACAGCATGGGGGCAACTGACAGCCAGAGGAGCACTGGACCACGCTATGCCTCACTGAGGAAAAACAAGTAAACATAGGCAAAGGAGTTTGTAAGAAGAGTCATCAGAAGCCCTCACATGCGCTCTCCTGCAAACTTGCTGAGAAGAGCCCAGAAGAAGCACCAGATGCCTTGGGCAGCTTCTCAGAGTTCTTTAAGAAGGTCTCAGAAAAGTGGAAGACCATGTGTGCTACAGGAAAATCTGAAGACATGGCAAAGGCAGACGAGGCCCATTTTGAAAGAGAAATAAAAACCTATGCCCCTTCTAACAGAGAAACAACAACAACAAAAAAAGAAGTTCAGGGATCCCAATGTGCATAGCAGGCCTCTGTTAGCTTTCTTATTCTGTTCTGCGTTATGCCCCCAAATCAAAGAACATCCTGGCCTATCTATTGGTGATGCCACAAGGAAACAGAGATGGAGAATAACATCGCTGCAGGGGACCAGCAGCCTTATGAAATAAAGGCTGCTAAGATGAGGGAAAAATATGAGGATATTGCTGAGCTGAAGGAAAACCTGACATAACAAAAAGAGACATTAAGGTGGAAAAGAGCAAGAAAAATGAACAAAAGGAGGAAGACAAGGAAAATGAGGAGGAAAAAGATGAAGAGATGATGATTAATAAGTTGGTTCTAGAGTTTTTCCCTATCTATAAAACATCAACCCCATTGTACACAACTCCTGCTTTTAAAAGAAAAATTTGAAATGGATAGCTGTGTAAGGTTTGTTTTTAAACTATTGTTGTTGTTGTTGTTAGGTGCCATCGAGTCGAGTCCGACTCATAGCGACCCTATGTACAGCAGATCAAAACAATTCCCGATTCTGTGCCAGGCAAATGATCTTATTTATGTTTAAGCCCATTGTTGCAGACACTGTGTCAATCCATCTGGTGGAGGATTTTCCTCTTTTGCATTGAACTGCCACTCTCCCAAACATGATGTCCTTCTCCAGGGATTGATCTCTCCTGACTACATGTCCGAAATATGTAAGACGCAGTTTGGCCATTCTTGCTTCCAAGGAGCACTCTGGTTGCACTTCTTCTAGGACAGATTTGTTGGTTCTTTTGGCAGTCCATGGTATATTCAACAGGCGTCTCCAGCACCACAATTCAAAAGCATCAATTCTTTTTCTGTCTCTCTTGTTCAATATCCAGCTTTCACAACCATATGATGCGACTGAAAATACCATGGCATGAGTCAGACGCACCTTAGTCTTCAATGTGACATCTTTGCTTTTCAATATTCTAAAGAGATCTTTTGCCACAGCTTTTCCTAGAGCAATGTGTCTTTTGATTTCTTGACTGCTGCTTCCACGGGTGTTGATTATAGAGCCAAGCAAAGCAAAATCTTGGACAACCTCAATCTTTTCTCCATTTATTGTGAAGTTGCGTGCTGACCCAGTGGTAAGGATTTTTGTTTTGTTGATGTTTAGTGGTAACCCATATTGAAGGCTATGATCTTTGATCTTCATCAGTAAATGTTTTAAATCCTCTTCACTTTCAGCAAGCAGAGTTGTGTCATCTGCATAAGGCAGGTTGTTAATGAGTCTTCCTCCAATGTTGATGCCGCGTTCTTCCTCATAAAGTCCAGCTTCTCGGATTATTTGCTCAGCGTATAAATTGACGAGATAGGGTGAAAGTATACAGCCCTGACACACAACTTTCTCAACTTTAAACCACTCAGTGTTTCCTTGTTCTATTTGAACAACTGCCTCCTGGTTCATGTACAGGTTTCTCATGAACACAATTAGGTGTTCTGGTATTCCCATTTTCCGAAGTGTTATCCATAACTTGTTATGATCCACACAATCAAATGCTTTTGCATAGTCAATAAAACATAGATAGACATCTTTCTGATATTCTCTGCTTTCAACTAATATCCACCTGACATCAGCAATGATGTCCCCCCCTCTTCTGAATCCCACTTGATTTTCTGGTAATTCCCTGTCTATATACTGCTACAGTCGCTTCTGAATGATCTTTAGTAGGATTTTTCTGGTGTGCGATATTAATGATATTGTCTGATAGTTTGCACATTCAGTTGGATCCCCTTTTTTGGGAATAGGCACAAATATGGATCTCTTCTAGTCATTTGGCCAAGTAGCTGTTTTCCAAATCTGTTGGCATAAACATGGTAACACCTCCAGTGCTGCATCTGTTTGTTGAAACATCTCTATTGGTATCCCATCAACGCCTGGAGCCTTGTGTTTCACCAGTTCTTTCAATGCAGCTTCCACTTCGTCCTTCAACACCATTGGTTCCTCTTCATATGCAACCTCTTGGAATGGTTGGTCATCTACCAAGTCTTTCTTGTATGATGACTCTGTGTATTCTTCCCATCTTCTTTTGATGTTTCCTGCATCATTTAATATTTTCCCTGTAGAATCTTTCACTACTGCCACTTGAGGCTTGAATTTTTTCTTCACTTCATTAAGCTTGAGAAACACAGAGCATGTTCTTCCCTTTTGGTTTTCCGCCTCCAGCTCCTTTCACGTCATTATAATATTTGTTTTTGTCTTCTTGAACTGCCTTCTGAAATCTTCTGTTTAGTTCCTCAACTTCATCATGTCTTCCTTTTACTTTAGCTGCTCAACATTCAAGAGCAAGTTCTACTGTCTCTTTTGACATGTAATTTGGTCTTTTCTTTTTTTCTTGTCTTTTTAATAACTTTTTGCTTCCTTCTTGAATGGTATCCTTTATGTCATGCCACAACTCCTCTGGTCTCCTATCAGTTGTGTCTAATGAATTAAACCTATTCTTGAGGTGGTCTCTGAACTCAGGTGGGATATACTCAAGGTCATACCATGGCTCTCATATACTTATTCTAATTTTCTTCAGCTTCAGTTTGAACTTGCATATGAGTAGTTGATGGTCTGATCCACAGTCAGCACCTGGTCTTGTTTTGACATTTTGTACAGAGCTTTTCCATCATCTCTTTCCACATATATAGTCAATTTGATTCCTATATGTTGAATTGTGGTGCCTGAGACATCTATTGAATATACCATGGACTGCCAAAAGAACCAACAAATCTGTCTTAGAAGAAGTGCAACCAGAGTGCTCCTTGGAAGCAAGAATGGCCAAACTGCGTCTTACATATTTCGGACATGTAGTCAGGAGAGATCAATCCCTGGAGAAGGACATCATGTTTGGGAGAGTGGCAGGTCAATGCAAAAGAGGAAAATCCTCCACCAGATGGATTGACACAGTGTCTGCAACAATGGGCTTAAACATAAATAAGATCGTTTGCCTGGCTCAGAATCGGGAGTTGTTTTGATCTGCTGTACATAGGGTCGCTATGAGTCGGACTTGACTAGACGGCACCTAACTACAACAACAACAACATGTTCCATCTGGTGAAATCCATGTGTATAGTCTCCATTTATGATGTTGAAAAAATGTATTTGCAATGAAAAGGTCATTGGTCTGACAAAATTCTATCATGCGATCTCTAGCTTCTTTTCTGTCACCAAGACCGTATTTTCCAACTACTGAGCTTTCTTCTTTGTTTCCAACCTTTGCATTCCAGTCACCAGTGATTATCAGTATGTCTTGATTGCATGCTTGATCTATTTCAGATTGAAGAAGGTGATAGAAGTCTTCCCTTTCTTCATTGTGGCCTTAGTGGTGGGTGCATAAGTTTGAATAATAGTCATATTAACTGGCCTTCCTTGTAGGCGTATGGATATTATTCTATCACTGACAACATTGTATTTCATGACATATCTTGAAATGTCTTTTTTCATGATGAATGCAACCCCATTTCTCTTTAGTTTATCATTCCCAGCGTAGTAGACCATATGACTGTCTGACTCAAAATGGCCTATGCCAGTCCATTTTAGCTCACTGATGCCTAGAATTTCAATGTTTATGTGCTCCATTTCTCTTTTAACGATTTCTAATTTGCCTAGGTTCATACTATGTACATTCCATGTTCCAATTATTAATGGATGTTTACAGTTGTTTCTCCTCATTTTGAGTCATGCCACATCAGCAAGTTGAGCACCCTGGGGTTTTATTCCATTTCTGTCATCATGGTAGACTCTACTTGGAGGAGGCAGCTCTTCCCCAGTAGTCTTTTGAGTGCCTTCCAACCTGGGGGGCTCATTTTCTGGCACTATATCTGACAGTGTTTCTTTGCTATTCATAGGGTTTCAATGGCTAGTTGTTTCGGGAGAGGTTCACCAGGTCCTACTCCCTAGTCTGTCTTAGTCTGGAAGCTCAGCTGAAAACCTGTTCACCATGGGTAACCTTGCTCATATCTGAGGTTATAGTGGCAGAGCTCTCAGACTCATCGCAACACACAAGCCCCCACAGAGCAGCATACTGACAGACATATGGGAGTTTTAAACTATACAGTGTCTTATATAGTCTCCTTTCTTTCTTTCCTTTTTTTTTTTTGTGTGGTATTAGGGGGTTTGAACCCAGAGCCTCATGCATACTTTGCAAGTGCTCTATTACAGGGCTTGCTCCCAGCCCACTTCTTACTTTTTATCTTGAAATAGGGTCTTGTTAAGTTATAAGGGCTGCCTCTGGCCTCAAACCTGCAATCCTCCTGCCTCTGCCTCCCAAATAACTGGGATTACAAACCCAGTTTAGTGTCTTTTTCTTGAATAGTTAGGACACTACTGAATGTGTCTTTAGATAGCCCTGTCCTGGTGGCATTTTTAATAGCCACTATCCATGCCTAGCATAGGATGGGGGCTGTAAATTGCATGGGAATTTAAAGCAGGTTCTTGTTGGTGCACAGCACAAGGTAGATATACAGGGGGAAGATAGATTTTCCATTGACAATCTTCCATTGTCACTAGTGCAGCTTACACAAAATAGTTGTTATTCTGTTAACTTGAGTAGCACCCTGTAATTGCAAAAAAAAAAAAAATACAGTTGACATTCTGAACACTCTCAAGTAAATATCATTTTTTAATTAAAAAAGAAAAAAGGAGCTGCAATCTTTCTAATCTGGATCCCTTTGGCTTCCCTTTATGTGTCTGCCAGCCAAATGTAAACACCTGGCTTTTTCTAGTTTTTGTCTTACTCCCAGCATGGTATGGGGGTAACAAGTGCAGTGAAGTCCAAGGGCCTGGGTTTGTCCTTTGGAAAATGGCTTAAGCTCTCAGGGGTCAAACCTCTCTGTCTTAAGGTGGGGCTGATGGCACCTATAGCCTAGTGTGTTTCTGAAAGAGACAAAGTAAAGCTTTGGTCCCTGACTGGCACTCAGCCTCCCAGGGCCTGTTGTGGCTTCCCTTCGTGTATAGTGGTATTGCAGGAAGCATGGCCCACCAGAGAGAAAGAATTACCCAAACACTAGCATTAATTAGAGGAAGAAGTGTCATTGCTAGCAGAGCAACAGCTGAATTTCTGGTGCCAAAAAGCTGTGCTCCCCAAGTTATTCTTTCCTGTTCCTTATATAAGACTTTACAGACTAATGGACAAAAGGATCTGTGTGTTTCTTTCTGATTGGTCACTTTAAACAGTCTGCAGGTGTTACCTAGCAATTCAAGCAGAAAGCAGAAAGTCCTTGACCACAAATCTTTGAAAAACAACTTTTAGATATTAGGGGCTATGTCCATATGGGAAGAAATTTATTGCAGCACCTCTGTGTTCAGAGAGAGGAGTTCCTGGGATTCCCTAGATAAGGAAGGGCAATCCTATTCCTTAGTGAGGGGAGCGGGGAATGTAAACTCCGAGTCTTAAAGTAGCAAAGATTTGGTGTGGTATAATTAGGTGTTTATTTTTTATATCATATTAGGTTTTCCTTCCTCATATTATAGCGCACAGGGGACATTCCAAGCAAAAGCATCTTCCTCTGGCCCACACAGTGCTTGGACAAGTTCCTGGATGACTTTTAGTTGTATAAGCTGGATTCTGTCTGCATCTTGAAGAGTTTTTTTGCCCTTTGTATCTTAGGGCTAGAAGTGAACCAGGTACTATATTAAAACACACACACACACGCACACACATATATTTGTTGCTGTTGTTAGGTGCTGTTGAATCAGGTCTGACTCATAACAACCCTCACAGGGTTTTCAATAGCTGATTATTTCGTGATTGTTTTCGGGAGTGGATTGCCATGTCTGTCTCCTGTTTTTTGTGGTGTTAGGGATCGAACTCTGGTCCTCAGAGAGTGTGGAGCAGCACTCTACCAACTGAGCTAAACCCCAGGCCCAAATATATATTGTCATTGTTAGATGCCCTCAAGTTGATCTGACTCATAGTGATCCTCATAGAGTTTTCAATAGCTGATTGTTTGGGGATTGCTTTGGAAGTGGATTGCCACATCCTTCTGTTTTTGCTGCAAACCCCCATCCACACACACACACACACACACACACACACACACACACACACACACCCCCCACAATAAAACAACAACAAAATGAAAACACTGCATCCGACAGAAGAAACGCCCTCAGGCTCCCCCGCCATCCAGTTGCAGCTAGTCATGGTGGATCACCACACCCTTGTTGGACTCCCAGTTGCTTAGCAACCACTACAACTCACCTCCACGGACCCTCAACCAAGACTTACCTCCTGTGGCAAAACCCAGCAGCCAGTGGGAGGAAGCAGGGCAGTCCCTGGGGAGCTCCCCTGCCTATGGCCACCACGGGGTGAAATTGGGGTGGAGTCAGGGGCGTGGCTTAATGATGGGCAGGTGTCTCCTCCTGGCGCAAGTAGGTAGCCCAGTCATCCATGGCAAATCCGCAAGTGAGCTTACTCAGCCTCCTCTCAGTAAGTCTCCATCTTCACAGTCAAGTCCACCATGCCAGCTCCTGGGGGATGCCAGCCGGCAGTGCTCAGGATCTCTTTGGGCCTGTTTTTCCATGCTCCTAGGG
Organism: Pedetes capensis; assembly: GCA_007922755.1. Lineage (NCBI taxonomy): Eukaryota > Metazoa > Chordata > Mammalia > Rodentia > Pedetidae > Pedetes > Pedetes capensis. The sequence continues at coordinate 6,379 of VMDO01016692.1, read as the reverse complement.
TGAAAGTGGAGCCTTTTAATGTGCACTTGTTTCTAGTACGTTGCAGATGTTTGCAAATAATGCCCGCAGCGAGCAGCAAATCAGGATCAGTATGAGGGAGGGCAAACAGTTGCCCCTGCTCTGAACTGGGGGAAGGGTCAGTCTTGGTAGGGGTCCACCTTGGTGAGGGTCAAAGAGCAGGGACAGTGTAATGTAAACGGGAATGCTTGACTCAGGCCCCAGGAGTTGTTATTATCCCATTAGCTTCAACCACATCCTGTGCTAGGCAACCAGCAGCAGAGGTGACTGCCAAGGTCAAAATCAGCTAATTGGATTCTGAGGGTGGCAGAGGTCCTGGACTGCATCTTTCCTCTGAAGCAAGGGGACAATTTAGTGTTCTGTGGCCTCCTGCTATTTAAATGTAACTGCAAAGGATACAGTGAGCACAGTCTCACTGGTCACACACCACTCTTCCTACTCTATCTACATTTCTTTCTATCATTCTGTCAACCTTGTCTGAACACCCACTCTGTTGCCAGTTGGGGAGCTGGGTGTGTGTGCAGCCTCTATGATTCAGTCCTAATTACATGGGAGCCAATCCCCAGCCTGATCCTGGTACCCTTTCATATAACCTTGGTGGAAGGCCCTGCTAATGTAACCAGCACTGCACAGCTGCCTGTCAGGTGGAAGTACCTGCCTCGTGATGGGTAATGTGGTCCTCTGAGTCACAGTCCTCTATGTGCCCCACCACTACCCCTAACTATCTAAAATAGTCTCTGAAGGAGTCTTTTAACGTAAGGCTTTCTAGAAGTTCAAACAGCTTTAGCAAAAAGGACATTTAAAAATGAAAGCTACATATACTTACTATAGTTAAAGGTGTATGTATAAAACAAAGGTCAAAAGCATTTCAGTAGCCATCTCTTATAAATTTCCAGTTGCTTCTCACCAGGGAACTGGAAGGAACCCTTCCCTGGACATAGCCAAGGTCAGGGATTCTCAATCCCAGCTACCTTAACAAGTATGAGTACCTCGCCCCACTCAACTCAAGACCACATCTCTGGGGTGGGGTACAAACATCTCTACTGAAAACAACTGCTCAGATGTTTCTGCCACGCAGTGGGGGTGGAGAACCACTAGACGAGATAAACCAACAAGGCTGTGAACCGAAGAGGAAGATAGCTCAATTCTTGGCCCCTAGAAAATGGAAAATGAAAATAAGAGAAAAAGTTCAAATGAACCCACAAGCTTTATTCTCTATTTTTCCCACCTACCTAAGTATTAATTATGAGTTAGTGCCACCAAAAACCCATTTAAAAATATTGTTGTTGTTAGGTACCATCGAGTTGGGTCCAATTCAGAACTGGGATTGTTTCTGGAATGGACTGCCAGTCCTTCTCCCATTTTTTGTGATGCTGGGGATCAAACCCAGGGCTTCAGAATGCAGAGCTAGCACTATACCAACTGAACTAAACCCCAGGCTCCCCTCAGTAACTATTGTCCTTGAACTTGGCCAGCTGATGTTCACACTGCCCACAATGCCTGTGCTCACATGCACTTTCTCTTCTCTCCTGGAGCCTCCTCCCACAGACTTCACTGGGAAAATACCATCTCCCACACACAATGCCCTCTCTCTGACTACTTTCCCCTCTTCTGTCTAGGCTCATGATGAGAGATCTTCCTGATCTATTTTCGAGGTCACTCCCTCCAAGAATCCTCCAAGCCAATTTCTCATTCTCTGGCTTTTTCAGGGATGGAGGCTATTTTCCCTTCACTATTTTATTTTAGGCCTGCAGCCATAGCCCTGTGGCATCCGATCCCGTCAGATCTCGGAAGCTAAGTAGGATTGGGCCTGGTTGGGGGAGCACCTGGGAACACCAGGTGCTATAGGCTTGGGAGACAGACCTGGCAACCCACTCCCAAGAATCAATCCACCATTGAAAACCCTATGAACAGCAGAGAAGCACTGACAATAGTGTTTCGCCTGTTGTATGTAGGGTCGCTATGAGTCGGATACCCACTCCATGGCACCTAACAACAACACAGCATTTTATTTTATTATCTTATTTTATTTTGTTGTACTTGGGGGTTGAACCCACAGCCTCACACATACTTTGCAAGCACTCTACCAGTAAACTGCAACCCCAGTCTATTTTTTAAAAAATTTTATTTTGAGACAGGGTCTCATTAAGTTATGTAGGCTGCTTCTGGCCTCAACCTTGAACATGTGATCCTTCTGCCTCTGCATCTCGACTCACTGGGATTACGGGCATGTGTCACCACACCCGGCACTCTGCCCATTTTTTAACCTTGCCGTATAGACCAACTCTTTCTCAGTAGCAAAATACTCTTAAATTAAAACAAAACAAAGCAATGTGCCTCAATCATATGTCCTCCTAGTTCCTTCTTTTCATTATAACTAAGATCCCGAGAAGTAATTGGCAGAAGTTATTGATGTTGCCTCACCTTCCATTCGCTCTTCCCTGGTTTGTTGTCACTTGACTTCTGGCATAGCAGCAGATAACAGGGATGGCCATGTCTTCCAAGGATCCAGCTCCTGCACAGTGCCCCCGACCCATCTTTTACACACACTGGCCCCCTGCAGTCATGCTTTCTGCTCCCAGGATGCTCTGCAATTCCCCTAAGCCATGCTCTCTGCTTTGTGCCTTTGCATGTGCTCATCCCTCTCCTGTAAAGCTCATGCCCACAGTCTTCATTCCTGAATTCCATATGATGTAGCTCGGGTGCCTCTCCATTCTCTTTGCATGGTAAGAGTTATTTCCTAATTGAAAGCAAAAAAGTCTTCTGCCATTGGGCAGCACCAGGGACTCCTGAGGCTTCCTGTGTAACACCAATAGATAGAAGGCCACATGTGACCCTTACTTAACAGCAGATTCTCTATTAGATTTGGATGTTAGGAATAGGATCATTTTCTAAGGAAACCTACATGAAATGGAATGAAATGTGAAGTTCTGTTTAATGCAAGCACTCATTCCTATAATACTACATTTCCTTGCCTGATTTTGAGAATCACTGGCATGTTTATTAAAAATAAAGATTTGGGGGCCCCTCTCATACCTACGGAGTTAGTATCTTCAGGGGAAAGTTCATGCTTATTCATGATGTGTATTTCAAGATCTTGCTATTGCCTGGGAATTAGGGCTGTGATTTGTGGCTAGCAAAGCCACTTCCCTGCCAATTACCTATTGAAAGAACAATACTGTGCTGGCCAAACTAGAGAAGTGGATGAGCTGAGATTAAGGCAAAAGAAAATTTTTTGTCAACCTCCTCCTCATGGATGAGTTCTTCCTTAATACTCCTCACTTCTCCTAGGGCTAGATTTCTTTAAATGTAAGATTATAATTTTGTACAAGGCACATAAGAGAGGGAAGTGGGGAGTTTTTGTGAGTCCTGGTGAGATTTTTCATTTCATAACACAGTGATTCAAGTCTTAGGGTATCGATTGTGCGGTCATTTTGCCCTCAAAGAGTAGTTGAGCACATCCAGGTAACCACCTGCAGATCACTGGAAGTTTATGATGTGACCATAGATATCCCCTTGTTTCTCCATTACCAGAAGGGACATTACTGACAAATCTTGGGGAAAGGGCACATTTTTGGCTAGGTCGTTTTTCTTGTCCATACTGAACCATGTGGGACTCAGCCACCAGGAATGGAATATGTATCAGTAGTGAAAGCAAAAGACAGGTAGCTAAGCTGGCAGCAACAACGGACGCTGGAGTAAAGAATGGAGATGGTAGCCTCTGTTTTAGGGGAGATATGCACACAGTAAACTGTCATTAAAGCACCAACCTGATCCTGGTTGGTGCTTCTTTCAGAGGAACCCAGGCCACCAGGGTTCCTGTGTCTTCTTCTGACCTGCTACCTGGTGTCTGATCCAGGAGCACATTTAATTTCCAACTTAAAAGGATACTATATGCATGCATGGGCTGGGATATAGCTCAGTTGGTAGAGTGCTGCGCTGCAGTCTCTGAGGTCCTGAGTTCAATTCCCAGCACTGCAAAAATGGGAGAAGGACCTGGCAATCCACTCCCAAGGCAATCCCGAAACAATCAGCCATTGAAAACCCTATGAGGGTCGCTATGAGTCAGATATCAACTCGACGGCACCGAACAACAACAATATGCACGCATAACAGAAATAATACATAAATTACATACACAGGAAAACAATCTGGTATGAACATCCTTATGGTTACTGTTGCCTGTAGTTTTCTTAATTAATTAGGAGAAATTCCTGGAAGTGGACATTTTAAAACTACTGTATGTTGCCAAATTGACCTTTTTCTCCCCAAAAGGATATCAATTTGCATTCCTACTCTTTCTCTTTTTTCCTTCTTTTCTTTCTTCCTTTTCCTTCCATCCTCCCTTCCTTCTTTCTCTATCTTTTCTTTTCTTTTTCTTTCTTTCTTCTTTCTCCTATTCTTTAAATAATCTTAGCCAATACGGTGGACAAAAATAATACATTTTATATCTCACATTTGTTTGAATTAGATTGAAGATAGCTGTCACATACTTAGAGGCAATTTGTATTTCTTCTTTTGAAAATTATTCTGTCATTGACCATTTTATTATTGGAGTGTCTATATTTTCTTTTATAAATCTGTAAGAGCTCTTGATATATGACTATTAATGCTTTCTTTGTTATATTTTACAGATATTTTCCCAGTGTCCTATTTCATTGCATTTTTTGCTATTGTTGTTGTTGCTGTTGTTGTTAGGTGCCATCGAGTTTGGTCCGACTCATAGCAACCCTGTGTAAAACAGAATGAAACATCCCAGACCCTGTGCCATGTCAGTTCTCTCCTGTTCATAGGGTTTTCGATGGCTGATTGTCTTGGGAGTGGGCTGCCGGGTCCTTCTCCCATTTTTGCAGTGCTGTTGGTCGAGCCAAGAGCCTCACAGTGTGCAGAGCAGCACTTTACCAACTGAGCTGAATCCCAGTCCCTTGTCATATAGACATTTAATTTCTTATGTTTATCTATTTTCCATATTTGCCTTTCTAAGGAAACAAAGGAGGAAGTAAATTTTATTCTGTTGTGTAGAATTGCTGTGTACATGTAAAGTATGTTTCAAATTAAGAAGACACCTTTGAACTAGAAGCTGCCAGTGCTCTGCTCATATCCGTTTATACTGTCCCTTTTAGGGCATGCCACCTTGACTTCCAGGTGCCATGTGATTACAGCCACCATTTTCCTCATAATTTCCTTATCAGGTGCCATGTTTAGAAAATTACTCCTCAATCCAAGACAATGTTAATAATTCTCCTAACATTTTCATTTAGCACTTCTATGGTTTCATTTATCTCACCTGAATCTTTAATCTGTGACTAAAATTGATTTTGGTATAATATATATAGTTATAATCTATTTTTACCTAACTTTTCAAATGGCTAACCAATTACTCAACTTCAAGGGGACATATTATTACATCTGATCAAAAATGATAGAATGTGATCATTTTAGCCTGCCTCTTCCTAGATAAAAAAGCAAAAGAGGAAGTTGGGCTGGGAAAGCAAGGAAAGAACTCAGCTAACACCAAAACATGGAACCGGAAGTTGGTGGAAGTGAACCACTTCTCATTTCCAGAGGCCATTGGATTCTTTTTCTCCTCGTGTTGGAAAAAGAGAGGTGGCTGCCCTTGCTTCATCTTGAAGCTTTACCAAGTAGTGAAGGTACACGAATTTAGAGATGTGATTCTGGTACTTACTTTGACACTTAGGTAGTGTGATGCTACCTTAGAATTTGGATAGGAATTCCTCTTCCCTTTGACTCTCATGGTTTAAATGAGAATATATGTTAAATTTATTTCTAAACTTTAATGAGCTGTTCAAATATAAGGTATCATTAGAACCAATAAACATTTCTTTTATTCAGAAGATATTCCCCATTGGTAAGCAAGTCAAAACTCACATTGTGACCTGATTATTAATGAATCCAAGTGCATCCTTGTGAATCAGAGAATTTCTTGACATTGGTTGACAAACGGACCCACTCAAGACAGTTTCCACTGTTTTGGAGAAAACAAGAATTAGTTATATCACAGATAGGATACTGTCAAAATCTAGGACAAGAGCTCTACTCTCTGGAGAGTGTCTAGGTTTGGGCTCCCCTGGAGTAGCCCCTGAACAAGGATGTGAATGCAGGTAGTAAAGGAAATATCACTCTTTGGGCTATGAAAGTGGAGTGGGTGAGATGCAGGAGAGAAGGCAGCCCGTGAAGGAGTGTCCCCACGCCAGCTCCCACTGAGGGCGATGGGAGTGTAACCCTGCTGGAGAAACTCCAGGCCCCGTGTCGAATGTGTGTTGGAGGGGTGTGGGAGCTAGATACCAGTTCCTGTGGATCACTGCTGGAAGGATACACCTGGGGCATTAATCTCCCCACA